>QXVZ01015381.1:0-14867 GCA_008931825.1 Phallusia fumigata | reverse complement strand
ACGGTACTTTCCTGGTGGAAATTCGGTACAATAAAGGGTCACGCGCGTTGATATTGTTATTTGATGACTATTGTTACAAACAATTCATTGCACCATGACGAGGGGCTTTGTGTGTCCGTATACAAACTGATGCCTGGTGCAACCCTCAGCAGTGTGAGGTTGACACGAAACGAAAGCATAAGTTTGTTTGCTTAAAGGTTTTCATACTCGTTTTTAACTGATAGTGTTGTGATTTTATGCAAACTGGAGTGTCGTTTAAAATGGTGAAAGCGGATTAAGAGATGTATAGATTAGGTACTGAGAATTTGATATGACACAATTTTTCGCAGGGACTTTGCAGAGTATCGGACAAACCCACAACTTCGGCGTTACCATCAATTTTCTTTTGTAGAAATCTAGAAAAAAACGTTTGAGCTGTTAAAATATGAAGTCCGGTGTTTTTATCTTCGTTCTGGGAATTGTTTGCTGTGTTTCAGCGATACAATGTAACCACTTCACCTTTTCCAGTACAACAAATCTTTCAACTAATACCTCGTGTGGGGATGACCAAGTTTGCTTCGTAGCAGAAGCAATTTCGGGTAATTGAAACTTTTGTTCAGGCATAAGTTGATGGAAATTCAAACCTTNGTACGGTACTTTCCTGGTGGAAATTCGGTACAGTAAAGGGTCACGCGCGTTGATATTGTTATGACTATTGTTACAACCAATTCATTGTGCCATGACGCGGGGCTTTGCGTGTCAGTTTTCAAACTTATGTGTGGCGCAACCCTCAGCAGTGTGAGGTTGACACGAAAACGAAAGCATACGTTTGTTTGCTTCAAGGTTTTAATACTCGTTTTTAACTGATAGTGTTGTGATTTTATGCAAACTGGAGTGTCGTTTAAAATGGCGAAAATGGATTAAGAGATGTATAGATTAGGTTCTGAGAATTTGATATCACACAGATATTCGCAGGGACTTTGCAGAGTATCAGACAAACCGACATCTTTAGCGTAACCATCAATTTTCTTTTGCAGAAATCTAGTAAAAGCGTTTGAACTGTTAAAATATGAAGCCCGGTGTTTTTATCTTCGTTCTGGGAATTGTTTACTGTGTTTCAGCGATACAATGTAACCACTTCACCTTATCCAGTACAACAAATCTTTCAACTAATACCTCGTGTGGGGATGACCAAGTTTGCTTCGTAGCAGAAGCAATCTCAGGTAATTGAAACTTTTGTTCAGGCATAAGTTGACAGAAATTCAAACCTTGTCTCCACTTGGCACAAGCGGCAGTTCGTTAAGGTTTTAGACGCAAATATTAGACAAGTAGCTTTGCGGCGTTTTCCGCGTCTTTCCTGATAATGACAACAATGTTTTTCAGATGACACAGGGGGTCGGACTTTAATTGGGAACTGCCTCAACCCAGAAGACTGCAGCGATTGCTCCAAATTTTTTTCTGACATCACCTATGCCAGGTAAAATTTAGAACCAGCTTACCAAACAACAAGCAAGCGGAAAAGTGTTTTGTGTTGCACACAAATGAAATTTCGAAGGAAACCTATTTGGTGCAGCATGTCACCCCCAACAAAAAATAACTTGGTTTCAAATTTGAATGTCTGAAAATCAGGAAACAGTTCGCTTACAGAACTAAGATTGGAAATAATTTGTTTTTCTAGATGCTGTTTGTCATGCTGTGATAGCGATTACTGCAATATCCCCCAATTCAGCAACTGTACAGCAACAACACCTATACCAACAACAACAACAACTATTGCAACGACCAGGACAACAATATCCACAACTACATCACCGCCATCGACAACGACAAAACCAACAGAAACATCAACAACAGTAACAACTATTACAACAACAACACCAACAACAACAACAATAACAATAACTACTAGAACAACAACAACGACGACAACGGATGCACCAGAAACTACAACAACAAGCACATCAGTGTTCTCTACAACAAGTTCCGGAACAGCTGTCATATCACAAAATACTGGAAACATCTTCTTGGCTCTTCTCACACTGTTTACAACGCTGCTTGTTGGCATTAGTTAAACAAGCATTGAGGCTTTCTATCTCAGAAAAGAGTTTTGTTCGGCCTCGTTTAATCAAAACCGCCAAGTTGTCAGTTGGACGATGCTGAAGTTAAGATCAACATAGAGTTTGTAGACACGAGATTAAAAAGACATTAGGGTTAGCCCAAATTCGACCTAACTTCCCAAAAACGTTCGAAGCCCTTCATCTGAAAGTTGTACATAGGACAAAACATGCTTGAAATTCAGCACAATGAACATATAGACTGCGGTTGCAAACGCACGATTGCCACAAACTTCTACAACACTATTTCTACCACATTGGAATAATTCATACACCATAAACAATTTCAATGACTGCCCGTAAATAACCCACGTACAGGATTGGTGCTATTAGGTGACAATGTTGGTACGATTTTGACCAAATTAAATCGAATGCTGACCACAATGTTTAACGCAAGGACAAGACGGGACGCATTCCTGCCCACTGTGAAAGTATTATTTGTCTTACAAGGTGATTTATATAGATGTGTGTAAGTGTTTGCAAACTGATTTGTATTTCATGCCTGCCCAGTGGTGTTCTGCCAACATACAATCAAACAGGTGTATTCAATTCTGTTGAACTGAGGAGTCGTACATACGTTTTTGAGATTATTTTGGTTTCTATGTGTATTTCACTGTCGTTAGCTGTCCAATAAATTGCAAAAAAGTCCCCTAGCATGTAAATATACTTTTACCAAGTTTAAGGTGATAATGTGTTTTCCTTTATTAATCTTTACGAAATAGTAATAGTTTGTGAGCTGCAGACAATAATAGTTTGCATCCAAAAGAACTGCCAGAGTACTTCAATACAAAATTCTTCTTCATACATCCTTGAAAACTGCATTGTTTTGCTGCTCAAACCCATTGCATCAACCAAATAACAAACTATCAATGTGAAGTATTTATGCACAAGGTCAAAAAACCTGCTGCTGCGCAATCGACGCATTCATAAACAACCAGAAAAATACCCTGGTGTTTCCCCACATCTAATTTTAGCTGGAAATTTGTTGCGCTATCAAAACATAAAACAGGAAACCCCCTGTTATTGTTTCGGTAACAATAGCCCCAGTGTTTTCTCGCAAACACAAAGCCGACATAAACACCTGATATTTAAAAATACTCTTGGAAACACGTTTGGGAAGCTTGGAAACTTTGCAACCAGGCGCCTGCAGCATTTACTTCTCAAAGCAATTGATTTATCGGGGAAAATGTCACTCTGTCACACCAGAACAGTTATAAACAACACTTACCTCTCAATCTTAGGGTGAAACACAAAACTTGGAACTTGCAATGTAACTTGAATAGCAAAAACATCGAATACCAGAATCTTATCACCAGCCATTCCCACTACTTACACTGCTGACATTGTGCAGTGTTAAGCAAACTGACTCGCCACAAAAGCGCTTCGTAAAAAGGTAAAGTGTGTAATTATCCACAAGTGCTTGTGGAAGCTCTGGAACAAATCAGCTGATTACGAAAAACGCCGAAACGACGCAAAAAAGTGGAGTGTAGTCATGCGTAACCGATGCGAGCTTGGGTAAATTGACTTTGCCGCCCAAATGGAATTTTATGTAAACTCCTTGGTAAGTCGTGTAAAAAGCAAGATGACTTTACTGGAGGTGAAGTTTTTGAACGGAGATATCAATTTGT
The DNA here is from genome assembly GCA_008931825.1 of Phallusia fumigata. Classification (NCBI taxonomy): domain Eukaryota; kingdom Metazoa; phylum Chordata; class Ascidiacea; order Phlebobranchia; family Ascidiidae; genus Phallusia; species Phallusia fumigata. The sequence goes on along the minus strand of QXVZ01015381.1, from coordinate 11,146 downwards.
TTATTCCACAGACAACATCAACTTAAAATGACATCTAAACTACATTTCCCATTCTCATCCAGTGTTGTCATTATAAACATAATTTTGTGCTTGTTGACAAAAACATAAAGGTCATCACAATCCAGTTGGAACTTAAAAGGTTCAAAGTCCCTAATCACGACTGAACAATCCCCTTTGTCACAAAGCGATCTCGAATTTCAGGTATTTCTCTGTACATAATGGGACGCTGTTATGAAGCTTAACTCATTGTCAAGCAGCAAGCAGAGTGATGAAGGTGTTCATAAGTATAGCTGTTGCACTCTGCATAGTAACGTGTTTAACAGAAGCCTTACAGTGCTACGATTTTGTTTATCAAATTCATTTAACAGGGCAAGGATCCACCAACCGGTCAAATCCTACGACCTGCAACGAAACGCAAATATGCCACGTGACCCGAGAAAACGGTGATTATTGTTTATGCGTGGTTTATAGCTGATTTGCTTGTAGCATATCTCTTATGTAGTGGTATCAGGACAAGGTAACGGATTACTTTACGCGCTTTGTGCAGCCATCCATGACGTGTTAGAAAACCGACTGGAAGAGGAAGTTAAATCAAATTTAAACTCTTCTGCTGATAGCCGGTTTTACAACAACTTGTACCAAATGTGAATAAAATGCATGTGCATATTTGATAATGGGATCTGCCCCGAAATCTTCACGCAGGGCAACGATAAAGGCACACTCATATATGAATCACAGCACGTCAGGCCTGCAAGAGGCGTTATACCGAATTATACTCGGCCTTCCAAGAAATTTTTAACTTGTATAATCTGCACGATTTAACGGACAAAGCTCGTTAAAAAACCCGCTTTTAACTATGCAACGCAAAAAACAGTGGTAAAGCAACTGTGTAACCGCAGGAGTGGAGCGACGGACGATTATTGGAAACTGCAAAACAGAAACTAGCTGTTCGAGTGGTTGGATCAACTGCAACAGTTTCTTCGAGGAAAGCAACATGACAAGAGAGTAAGTCTTCCATTCACTGTTTTTGTTTGATATTTTGTCAACATCAACGTTAGCTTAACAATTTGCGTAAAAAACCTTGCGTTTTTATCAACCGATATACCAAGGTGTTGCCAAGAGTGCTGTAATTCGGATCTTTGTAACCAACCCGAATTCGTCGAATGTCCGATAACAACGACAACAACATCCACAACCACTACCACCACGACCTCTACTGCATCATCAACGACACCTACAACAAACGTTACAACTACCAGCAGCGGCACCCGGGGTCAACAAATACTTTGCGATAGGTTCTGTTTTCTAATTGTGCTGTTGGCGATTAGGCTTCAATGAACTTCAATGTTTGCTATCAATAACAGTTGTATATGACACGGGTTTAAGTATCAGACAAAACCGGCAAAGGGCCGAGGTGAAAATCATAAACAGGTCTGGAATTATATAGGATGAATTTGCACAAATCGTCGCAGATTCAGGAAATTAACATAAGCAACATTCACCTGGCCCTTTCACTACAAAACATCCATGTTGATCAGATTTCGCCACGGCCGAAAAAGCATTAAAAAACAAATAGCGCCACCTACGACGCCTTTTTTTAGGTACGTTATCAAGTGACAAGAAATATCTGAGTACCGGTTTTCAAAGGTTGTTTAACTGCATGGTGTTATTCAAATTCTTGTTTTTCTTGCGTTACGTCACTTGTGTATTTACAACAGAACCTGACGTCATAACGATAATTTACCCTCACACCGATTGGGGTTGACTATGTAATCGTGGTCAACTTTTAACATCCTGCAATAAGTTTTGAACTTTATTTGTTGTTTCTCCTGCCATTGTATTTAAATAAAATAAACATATCTTGTCGAGTTATTTTGTTACATATCAAATGCCCAGTCCAAGCTTAATGCTTTGAAGTACCGAAAGGTTTAAAAATACAGTCAATATATTGTACAAGCTGTGGCCTTTGTTTTTTACATCGTGGACGATCAAACGTTGACGCCAGACGCAGTCCCTTTCTCCGAGGTGTTAATTACAAGCTCGTTGTTCAATTACAAAGAAAGTCCAGCGTACAACTTTTCAACCTCGCTTGTGTAAACGGTGTCGCACTAATTACTTTCGACTGAAACAGAGTTTTGTCAACGTTACTACATAAAGCTGTTCTAAAACACTGAATATTCCAAGCAGTTACTTGTTGTTGTTTAAAGCTGTGCTTGTAACTTAATGGGATATAGTAATGGCTTAATTATACCAGGTTTATAAATTTAGACCAGTTATTGGAAGGTTGTGATGTAAGTTTAAACAAAAAAGAGGTAGATTGTACGGCAAGGATATAAAAAGCAACTTTTTTACTGTCAGAGACCTGATATTCTATGCTTACACATCCACCTTTTGAATTGAACACGGATGGTTATTNGAAGCGTAAGAGATCTGATTGTTTTTTTTAAAACAAGTGTTTTTTTGTAAATGTTTTTTAGCATGATAAGGTCGCTGACGGGCAAAGGAAGTGCATGAATATTTAGTTACGACAGTTTATTTGTTGGGGGGTCTTGAGTCTACAAATAAATGGAAAACTTTCTAGTTACGATTGATTAGTGCAACAAAGCGAACATGACATCAACTATAAACAGATGATAGCGTGTTTCCGTTATACAACCATTCTCGAAACGTTTGCACAGAAATTGCATGAACGCATGTTGTGATACGAGAGATGAATGCAACAACGAGGTGGTGGCCGACATTAATGCATTGGATTGCATGGTGGGTGCGATTGAACAAGTCAACGGAGTGGAAATTACAAACTCACAAACTTCCACTGCATGTGCCGCATCCACCGTCTGTGGCAGAACTGAAATTGAGCTAACTCTCGACTCAGAAGGTAAGAAATAAATACAAATATTATAATCCTGAAACTGATGGTTTAGGTGCACAGTTAAATCTTTAGCCAGGTGTTCATTCTGTGATCAAGTATCCCGTGAACAATTGCTACTCGTGACTGCCCACTAGCGACAAACGTTAGGATTTTACAAATCCACAGGGTGGCAGGGTGGCAAAACGATGGGATTGAGCACGCAGTTCAATGACGGTGCGGGCGAGCGCTTGGTTAAATGGTTTGGGCGCCCGACCTGATTGGGATCCTTCCCGGGTTGGAACCCATGAAAAAAAAGAATGAAAATAAACAAAACAGCCATATAGCGGCTACCCTGTTAAGGTCATAGCAAAACTAGTTTAACCAACATGTCCACTCGTAGTGTCAGCGTTCTATTTGCTTTTTTACAAACAGGTTTCCAGAGCAAAAGTTAATGTTTGTTTTCTCACCACAAACATTTTTGTTTCAGTCACAAAGTTCATCAATGGATATTGTTCCGACGCAAGCAGCTGCGATGAACTTTGTGGAGGGGTAGAGTAAGTTTATCACAAATACAATTGTATGTCTCATCAACAAGAACCGTTAAGCACTATTACAGCAAGACTCCCAACCAGGAGTGTGCTGTGTAGCACAATCTCCACAGTTAGAAAAAAAAACCTCAATCGCGTTTTGCGAATTTGAATCAGCGAATTGTCCAACTATTGTAACGTTCACATTTTGCAAGGATAAAATGTTTGTTAGGTTACAGTTACACGCGGCACACCTAGCATCGTCTCGCCCTTCCACACATCAAAGGAAACTTTTTTTATTTATTAAACCACTTGGAAACTGTTTGTTGGTTATCTTGTTTCCACCTAAGTGGACATTGACATGTTGGTGCATATTATTGAATATGTTTGTTGTACTTCGAAACCGATTGTTTAGAGCTTGCACTGCTCGATGCTGCAGCAACGCAGATGATTGCAACATTCAAACTACAGACGACCTTGCCACTCTGACTTGCTTGGTTGGGATGATTGTGGTGACAGATGATGGGAGTCCGACAGACGGAAGTTTAATTCCAACTGACTGCGCTGCAAACAAACTTTGTGGAAGAAGTGAAACAACATCATTTAGAACTGAAGGTCAGATACCAAAAAACTGTAATGCTAATTGTTAACAACGTGAAGCATTTGGTTTAAATCGGAAAGACACCCTTGTTTTGCTTAGCAATAAAGAGTTTGCCCGAGGTGTCCATGCGTAATTTAGTTTTTTTTGCTTGCAGATGTTCTAACTGTTACAATTATCGGGTCGTGTGTTGACGCAGGAACATGTGATCTATGTGCCGGTGTAGGGTAAGTCGGGTTCATGCGTCTGCATGTGACCAAGCTAAAACGTTTTTTAAGACAAAATATTGAAAAAACAAAATAATATATTACGATAGGAGTGTAGGACAAGTTATACAGTGCCACGATTCAAAATTAGAAGCACTTTTGTAAGAAGTGTACAAGGAAGATTGCTGAATATATTTAAACTTAAAAAACACAAAAGCACCCACAATTGTAACAAGGCAATGTCGTAGGCAATATAAGTTTTATTTGCATTGTGTCTTGTTGTCGGGGCAACGCCATCGAGTTTAGCTTAAACTGTTTTTTCACGTCCAGAAACTGCGTGGCCGCTTGCTGCAGTGAAGCAGACGAATGCAACCGACAAACTGTGGCACAACTGACAACTGCACGCTTAGTTTGTGCTGTAGGGACGATGACATCAGATGGAACGAGGAAACTAACTTCAACACAGTGCCCTGCTGGAATGATTTGCGCCAAAACTGAAACTACAGGAGGTGATAACTAATTTTTTTCTGGAATAAAGAGGAGTATCTTGAACAGACTTAGCTTAATAGCAAAAGAAACTGTTCTGGCATCCAATTTGCTACCAACAAAACCAGCAATTTCTTACCATCTCTTTTTTAACAGCCGACAATGTTATGACATCTGTTGGATTTTGCCATGTACCAGATGCATGCCCCTTGCTGTGTGGCGGCATTGCGTAAGTTCTTGTGTTAAAAAAGCTAATGCATCGTTTTTAGGGGAAATTTCGCCTTGCAATCTGTTTCGCAGCAGTCGTAGTTGAAACATATGTCGATCGCACAAATACATAACCACATAATTTCCGTTTTATTCACAGGAATTGTATTTCCACATGCTGCAGCGATGCTGACAATTGCAACAACGTTGAAATATCCGAGATAATTAATGAGATCAACTGTTTGAATGGAATGCAAACCCAAGTTGGTGGGGAAGTTACAACTGATTCGTTCGTTTCTACAACTTGTACCTCACAGATATGCGCCAGAAAGGAAACCTCGTCAACAAATGCAGGTGAATTTGATCTGATCGATGTGCAGAAAAAAAGTTTACTGTCCTTATTATAGAAAGTGTGACCAGTTTATTGTTGATTGTTTCAGATACAGGAGTGGTAACCACAGTAACGGTGACGTCATGCCTTGATGAGATGGATTGTGATTCTCAGTGCGACGGTACGAAGTGAGTTTTGTCTTTTGTTTGTTTCAAGACTGACTTGATTTATAGTATAGCGGACATGACTTACATATAAAACACTCGGATTTGCAAAATTATGCTCAATGATTCGATTAATGCCCAGTAAACGTTCCGCAACCAGTCGCGTGGCAATGTTTTGCTTAACTTAAAAATCTCGGTCGGTTTTCGGTATATTTTAGAATTTAGTTTCTTCAATCCCTAGATAAAGAATGAATAAACTCTGTACTTAGTTTTTATGCAGAAAAACGGCAGTTTGACACCTTTGCCCTGTNAACGTCTGTTTCACGTTTGAAAGCGTCACAGGAGGTGAGTTTGCGTAAAAATGCATTTACGCTTATTTTCTTTGTGACTTTGTACGAACAAAAACCGGGTAATGAACATGTTTTTTAAAAGACCTCTAGATTAGTTAAAACCTTAATTTTCATGCTTGATTGCACGAAGCTCGTTATGTTGACAACCTGCTTTGCGCGTTCAACCACGACAAATGTAAACAAACCGCAATGTTAACTACACGTTTGGTCTAAAAATACCTTTCAAAAATCGAAATAAACAAAGTTTCCTGTCGTTTTAATAATCAACTTCGTTATATTTAGCGTTGAGTCATCTACAGGGAAGTTGTGTAGATTCAAGATTTTGCGAGGATTGCACGATATTTTCCACAGAACTCAACTACAGCAGGTAAACATCGCACCTTATGCACTGATACAACTTGATAAGCTACAAGGCTTGTGCAAAAATGTCATATTTTAATACCATACATGTAAATCCAACAGTCAACAAGTTTTCGCAACAAATCTATTGTTTTCACAGTTGCTGTATAACTTGTTGCAACGGTGACGTTTGCAACATAAACGCCACGTTTACGGATTGCCCGCTGACAAAAACAGCCACAGCGAGTACAGCAGTTACCGCAGCTGCAGCAACCGCAGATACTGTGGAAGCAACAACCAACTCAGCACCAGCGTCAAGTTATGAAACATCAACGACTATGAAGGGAGCAACAACAGTTACAGAAGACGAAGTGACGACGTCAGAAGATGTAACAACAAAACTTTCAGCGCAATCTGATAAAAACGAAACTTTATTAACGACACCAGATACTTTTACAGCGTGTGGAGCGAATACCATGATGCGCCGGATTAATAACTTTAAACTAGTCGCGTTTTTCGCCTTTAGTACAAGTTTTCTAATTGTGTTGGCAACTAGTTGAAAAATTCCGTCAAACTTCATTTGGTGTAAGTCAAGCCGCATGAATAGAAAATTAAATTACTGATGCTGGAATTCAGAAGTGGAAACACCACAATGACATTGTCAGGCGGGAGGCCATATCAAGTTCATAAAAGAAAAGATAATATTGAATGTTATTCTTGCCCTTATACACACGAATCATTACGTTATATTATATTCTACAATAGAGTTACTTGTGTTTGTTAAGAACACGATTGCTCGTTTGTGTTCAAATTGTGTTTGGTTTCACAGTTAGCTGGCAAGAAAACATTTGTTAAGCGAAGAGGTTTCAAACTATCGGCCATAGAAGTGGATTACCACATTTTAGTGGTTTAAAGACATTGATAGGTTTTTGCGAAACATTTCACACATGAGAAGCCACAAAATAAATATGGGGCAGGCAACAAAAACATTGGGACAAAACAACTGCTAACCATATCAAAAGCCGAAATGCCGTTAAAGGAAATATGTTGACATACTTTTGTCGTAACAACAAAGTTTTCGTTGCCGAGTGATGTGGCTCAATATAGACACGAAAAAAACGCTGGGAAAAAGACAAGCATAGCTGTACGGTACTTTCCTGGTGGAAATTCGGTACANAAAAATCTTGGTCGGTTTTCGTCATATTTTAGAATTTAGTTTCTTCAATCCCTAGATAGGGAATGAATAAACTCCGTCCAAAAAACGGCAGTTTGACACCTTTGCCCTGTTGTTCATCTCTCAACAGTGGTTGTGTTTCTGCATGTTGTTCCACACATGACAACTGCAACTTACAAACTGTGGAAAGTATCAACGGGTTTCAATGTGCTGTTGGTACAATAACCACAGTTGGTGAGAGTGAACCCGTTGGATCGCTGACTGCCACCAAGTGCTTACCGGAGATGGTTTGCGGACGAAGTGAAACTAAAACTGAAAATGGAGGTAAAGCTTGTTGATGCGACAGAAATTTCCACCTTGGTCACTCAGTTGCAAAAGATTTAACTAAATTAAAAGGTCCTAAAGGTTCACTTCGGGAGAAAAACGCACAAATCAGTTGAAGTAAAAAAAGGTTTTAACACAGGTGTAACCACTGTTACAATTGTCGGATCTTGTCAAGCGGAGAGCACATGCGACGACCTGTGCAGCAACACAGCGTAAGTAAGTAGTTTCAGTTTAACACAAACCGCCTGTTGTGTGTCGGTGGGCGCTGGTTCAAACCCCGACTGACCAACCGTTTTACCTTGACGATACTTTCACTCCTCGAAGTAATCAAAANGTTTCAGTTTAACACAAACCGCCTGTTGTGTGTCGGTGGGCGCTGGTTCAAACCCCGACTGACCAACCGTTTTACCTTGACGATACTTTCACTCCTCGAAGTAATCAAAAAGTTAATCTGTAGTAGATATTAAAACACTGAAACTCACAATACTACAGAGGTTGTGCGTCAGCGTGTTGCAGCAATGCGGACAACTGCAACATTCAAACGATCGTCTCCATCAACAACATCACATGTGTGGTTGGCATGGTAACTATTGTGGCGGGAACGGTTGTTGCAAACGCGCTGGAGGAAAAGCGATGCGATTCGGGGATGGTTTGTGGAAGATATGAAACCACAAGCATGACTGGAGGTAGATGAATCAAGTTTGTTTGCTTTGTTTTGACTGCTAACTAAGTATCGTTTTTCGCATTTTTTCTCTTTTTTGAACATTTGTACGTAAAGTAAACAAAATCGTTTTAGGGTTTCTAACTGTTTGTTTAAACACGTTTTAATTTGCAAGTGATATCACGTGGCACGTAATATAAACGTATACTTTTGAATGTGCTTTACCTAGAATTTTTAACTTGTTTTAGATCCACCAGTCACCGCTTTCACAGCAATTGGTTCATGTCAGAGGCCAGATGGATGCGATAGTCTTTGTGGAAATGACCAGTAAGCCATTTATTTTTTCATTTAGGTTTTCGTTGGCTGTATATATGACAAGCGGCTCAGCTAAATCAACAAAGTGGGCATTAGCGACCTCAAGTGTCTAACTAAGTGTAAATGGCAAATATTTAGGTTTTGCAATCCTGGGATAAACGCGATTTTTCTATTGTGATTATGGAAAAAAAGCAGTTGGCTAGTTTACACAATGGTCTAAGCAGAACCATGTCATCATTATGCAAAGCTTGGAAGTTTTTTAATTAGATTAGGATGAGTGTTTGAAAAGGTTGGCGCGGTTGATTGAACTAACCCTTTCAACTCGAACCACGTAAACGTGGCCGTTGTTACCTCGGATATGAACATTCATTACAGGAATTGTGCATCGGAATGTTGCAGCAATGTTGATAACTGCAACTTACAAATCTTGACTGTATTTACACTGGAATGCTACGTTGGCATGACAACTACAACCGACCAATCACCGCCTGTGACCACTGGAGCGTTGCAACTGATGACGTGTGACGCAGGAAATATTTGTGCAAGGAGAGAAACTTTAACAGAAGGTGATCGTTGCAAAAGAATTGTCACAGGAAAATGAGCAGTTTTCTAACCAAATTCATTAAGTACAAACTTTTCAGCAGCAGACATGATTTGTGATGTAATGTTTAACGCCTGCGTGGTTTTGCAGCTCCGGTATTCAACGCAATCACTGCAGTCGCATCGTGTCAGGAGTTGACAACGTGCAGGGATCTATGCGCAACTTCAGAGTAAGTATTATGAAAAAAATTACTTTTGTGGTAAAAAGTGATAACCAAATTTGTGTCTGTTTGGAGTTTAAAATCTTGTTTAAATTAAATATTCAAACATGTTATATTGTAACAATAAGCAATGTAGGGGGTGCGTCTCTATTTGTTGTGCTGTCGATGGTTGCAACAATCAAACCATTACCACCATATCAACAACAACAACGACAACAACAACAACAACACTACCAACAATACTAACATCAACACCAGTATTATCTACAACAACAGCACGGACAACAGCAACCACTGATACCACAGCGTCCTCAAGTGCGATGGCTACTACATCAACCACAACTGCAACAACTATATCTGATGCTGAACACGCAGCACAAATCAATATATTTGTCATTATATTTTTGTGCTTCTGTGTTGTGTTATGTATTTTTTGACGCATTTTATCTTTCACCCACAACTGAGCTGAAGAAAGTGAAAACCAGGATTCTAATCCTGTTGTCTTGCATGAAATCATTCTAAGTATTTTTGGGGACTGTACCTCAAACTATTGTAGTTCGCTTCCGTTAAATTTCATACAAGAAGACAGATTTTAACATTATGTCGAAACCTGATTAGCACATAGCAAAGTTTTTTCTTGAAATCTCCCGTGAATGCCACGTAATGGTTTTTTGAAGTACCTGGCAATAAAGTGTTTATTTTTTAGGTGTTTTGTTTCTGCGAAAAATCAGTTTGTTGTGATCGAAATATGCTGATCGAACCCGAAACTCAATCTTCCTCCAGTTTAACGTGTGAGCTAATTTCATCGAGTGTCAAATAAGACCCTGCTTTTCGTCAACTTGACTTTCGGGTAATGACAAGAGCATGACCTTTACTTTCATGTGTAGCCAATGGCAAGGAAAAATAAGTAAAGTTGATATCTAGAGTTGATCCAGATAAGTGAAAGCCTCCAGTTGTAGGAAGGTCTTTCGTTGCGCCGTAAGCATTTAGCAAATAGTGAAGAAGTTGATTAGTGTTAAGAACTTGATATTTCTTGATGTTAAGTAGCCTCAATAGTCGAGTCATAAGCCAAGTCGAATCAACTACTTGAGTGAAAAACAAGTCCAAATCTTTAGGCTCTGCGACTCGAGTCAAGTCCCTATGAATCCTGTAATAACTCTCAATAAAAACCCGCTATTTGCACCCATTTGCAGCCTGTCAGCTCGTTGTCTGTAAGCTGTGGTTATTACGAAACCACCTTGAACGGCTGGTTTGGGAAAATATATGCCAATTGAACAAAAATCAGTTGGTCGCGTGGAGATTTTGAAAAAAACATGATATATGTCGACTTTATACAACGCTGTTGCCCGCCCAAGTAAATTTCTTTTTACAGGACCGAACAATGACATCGCTGTTACGGTGTGACGCAATCGGTTGAGACAGGCGAGTCTGAGCTGTACCGCCAAAACACATCAAACTTCCTTGTTGGGTAAATGTACCATTGCAATTTATCACAGCAGTTTGGCCCTCTGCATTTGTTGTACAGAGCCAAGTTTGGATCGACTTGGCCGCGAGAAGTTTTTCCCTCAAACAAAACACGATATTTTGACCCCGAAAGCAAGACAATGCGATCAAACAATATTTACGTTACCCCGTGACACAAGGCGGGTCGTCGCGACAAAGAAATGTTTGTGAAATGTGACACAACAACATTTTCAAGGACGTTGGAAATAGGATAAATAGCAAAAGTAATTAGGTGGAAGGCTGCTGTGTTAAACAGGTCGCTTTTCTGTTGGTAACTTAATACGCTTTCCATTCATTGAGTGTGCGTGTCTGGACAACTGAACACACGAACCCACTGCTTAAATCCCGG
>QXVZ01015380.1:12337-27294 GCA_008931825.1 Phallusia fumigata | reverse complement strand
GAAAATTTGAAGAAATTTAAACAACTCCTTAAGGTGGGAACAAACTCGCGTTAGACAGAAAAAAAGAAAAAAAACAGTGCAAAAACAATATGTGTTCCCATGGAAGGGAGACACAAAATTATTAGGGACTACTAAGAGTTGGGACATACAAAAAAGTAAAAGTTCAGAACTCGCAGGTTGTGTGAGAACCTCAAATCTTACAGCACACATGTTGTCGCGCCAGGTGTGCAATCGTGACTATATACAGGAAAAGTGTTTTTGCGTAAAAAATGTAAAAATTGAACTTATCTAACAACCAGAAACAACTACAATAACGCAATTGNAAACAGTGCAAAAACAATATGTGTTCCCATGGAAGGGAGACACAAAATTATTAGGGACTACTAAGAGTTGGGACATACAAAAAAGTAAAAGTTCAGAACTCGCAGGTTGTGTGAGAACCTCAAATCTTACAGCACACATGTTGTCGCGCCAGGTGTGCAATCGTGACTATATACAGGAAAAGTGTTTTTGCGTAAAAAATGTAAAAATTGAACTTATCTAACAACCAGAAACAACTACAATAACGCAATTGAAAATCACTACATACTTTAGACCTGAAACAGCTAGAAGTTTATTAGGTAGGAATATGTGTGTAGTGACCGCGATATGCGATGTGTCGAAATATGTTGTCCATGTTACTTTGCATTTCATTTCAATGTTACGTCACACCATTTCTTGTTTTCGTCGGTTCAAGTTAACCATATTTGGCCCGGTACGCTTAATTACTTTACCTTTTGCTTTTGGCATCGTACCGGGAAAACAAAAACAACTGTTAACCGCCTTGAACCATGTAACATATACCCTATGTTCTACCCTATGGTAATGTTTGTGCGAACCTGCACCAACTCTTTTACACAGAACGGTAGAGTCGTCGTCGTTCTAATTGTCAATCCGTCAAATTTAATATGACACATTTGTATAAGTAACTAAGGGACGTCTTACGTTTTTAATTTATCTCACCCCTGACCCCAGCATAATTAAGTAGCCGTCACGTTCACTTATTATATGATTTCTTAGTCTCGATATGCTATATAAGCCGTGCTCATGCATTTACATCAAATCAGAACGTAACATAATAACTTTGAGAGAGCGTAACATAGTACAAGTAAAAACTAGAACCAGATTAGATCTGAATATTGTTTTTGTTTAGAGCAATTGTATTCGTCTCGACGCGTAACATTGTTTCGTGAATATAATTTAGGGGTTAAGTTTTGTGCCTTAGACTTTTGTAAGCAGCAGAAATTAGATTGTTTATTTTGGAGTCAGATTTCGAAGTGTTTCCTTTTGTGCTCTCAGTCAGTACATGTGCAGATAAGTAAAGATTTACAGCCGTACGAAAATCAAGTGTAGTGAATTAATTATAGCTAGTTCGAAAGTTAGTTAGTTCGATTAGTTCGTTCCTTTTTTATTGCCAAAAAAACGTGGTATTTTAACCCAGGGCGAGGTTTGTGTCGTTCAGAAGCAAGAAAAAACACTATTAGAAGAAAAGGGTCCAAGAAAAAAGGTTTTATGATGGCGACGTACTGGGCGTGATGTTAAACTATTAGGTTACAAACGCTAGAAAGAAAAAATCTAAAATACACAAAGATGCAGTGTCAACTGTGCCTGTTTGGAAATGGTAACTTAAAAATATAGTTCCTGATTGTAAGCTGCCCGTGGCTTTGAACGATTTCGGGGGATTTATTCATAAAATGATGAATCGATTGGGGAATTACCTGCACTAGTTATGCACGAAGGTGCTTGTGTCCATGTTCCAAGTGGTGTACATGTAATTGTGCACATTTTTTGTGCAACTCGCTTTTTCTTGATACGATAACTTAAAAATAGAGTTACTAATTGTAATTAAGCTGTCCATGGCGTTGCATGATTTCGTGGGATTTGATTTGGAAAATAATTAATCGATTGGGGAATTACCTGCACTTTTTATGCACGAAGGTGCTTGTGTCCATGTTCCAAATGATGTACAAGTAATTGTTGCGGATCCAGTTAATTCGTATCCAGAGGCACAAAAGTATGTGGCAATGCTACCTTCTAAATATGGCGGTGCCGTTGAGAGATAAATTTGCATGTTTTCAACACTTGGTGGATTGCCACAACCTACAAACCAAAACATTTTTTTCCTTTTTGGTGTTCAAATGAATATTTTCAAACCTGTAGCTTCTTTGCCACATTGAAAACCAATTCCAAAAGATTTAACGCCCTTTATTGGACGATGAAAGTTTAAATTGTGTAAATTCAACGTTTGTTTACCGTATTTACGACTAACCATGCTCAAGGCAATGCTACGATTCAGGCTCAGGCACAATCATGTGCTGAATTAGAAAAAGAAAAGTCAACTTGCGGTTCAACTTTTTTGGCCACTTACTATGCCAAGGCTTGATATAGCCTATGTTGTCTCTACCAAGTTCTTTGTAAATTTTCTTGTATTGTGTTACGCTCTGCACATTTTTTGTGCAACTCGCTTTTTCTTGATATCATAACTTAAAAACAAAGTTACTAATTGTAATTAATCTGTCCATGGCTTTGCATGATTTCGTGGGATTTGATTTAGAAAATAATCAATCGATTGGGGTATTACCTGCAATTTTTATGCACGAAGGTGCTTGTGTCCATGTTCCAAGTGGTGTACATTCAATTGTTGCAGATCCAGTTAATTTGTATCCAGAAGCACAAGTATATGTGGCAGTACTATCTGCTAAGTATGGTCCAAAGCTGGGGACGACCTTTGCCATGTTTCTCACACTTGGGGGACTGCTACACTCTTCAAAACAAAGACATTGTTTTCTTTTTAATGTTTGGACAACTTTTTTCAAACCTAAACATATTGCAAGTTACTTGCTATAATGTAAACTACTTCTTAAATATTTAAAACGCTTTGGTCATTGTAATAATGTATTCGTTCATAAAAGTGGGTATCCTGCAAACAGTTCCGTACCTTGTCCACATCCTGAAATTTTGAGCAGTGGACAAATTACAGCAGGAACACCTGAAACATTAAAATAAGTTGTTAATCATCAACAACAGAAGGATGAACAAAGCAATGGTTGTGTTTTAAATTATCCACATGGCCAGCAAAGTTAGGCATGTTAGATCTGTACGTATTTCTTTTGCGTTTGCACCGCGATAATAAAATGTCCAATTTTGACACGCCCTGTTGCAATCGCATATATTCGTTGTGCGGAAGTGGCCCATATCAAATAACATTTTGACGATGTGATTTACCGTGTAACGAGCCGATAAAGCAACAAAATGTGCTGCACAATAAAACAACTTTTGATTAACTATTCAGCCTATTAGTTCTAGATCAGTGGTTCTAAAACTTTTTTAAATTATTTGTACAACGGTCCCTGGCCATTTTTTTCGATGACTCGCGGTCCACTCAAAATTTAACTCAACTTGAAACCAACGACGCTTTGCGTTACAACCGTATTTACGAAGCAGCACTGTGCGGTCACGCGAAATATCATCCACTAAGAGAGATAAGAGGCTACGCGATCCCCTATAATCGTCTCACGGACCTCTAAGGGACCGGTAAAACCCACTTTGAGAACCACTGTTCTGGATTAAGAAACATTTGTCTTACAGTACATTTTATGGAATGTCGTCTATTTGAAACCCCGTTGGATAAGTTCACTAATAGTTAAAACATACGGTCTTTAACGCAAAGTCTATGTTAATTTTTTAAAGTAGTTTTCGAAGGACACAAACTTTGTTCGGTAGAAAATTTTTTTAACGCTATAATACCCGCCTGCTCTAAGCGTGAAATACTATTTATTGTCTCCCGTCGAAAACAAACATTCGAAATTGCTTCATAGGTTTTTTTATCTACAAATAATTTGTTTAGTACCTTCAACTTTACTGACGAAACGGAAGAAAGCGAAAATAGCAAAAATCCATTGACGATCCATTTTTGGCTTGTCTTCTCTCCTTGACTTGTTGCAAGTCAATGAAAATCTGCGAATTGCGTTGATGTATTTCTGGAGGGCCGTGAATCACATATTGTTACAGTATTTTGACAGTTTGCGCAGGGGTTGGTGAGTCATACGAGTTAGTCAAACGGCATAACTGATGCGGTTGCGAGTGTTGTAATCAGTCACTGCATGTCGTATGCAATTGTTTCTTGGACAAAACGTGTGACAAAGCGATTTGTATGGTATAGTCTCTGCAGTGCCACGCTGCACTTTTGATCTTGTTAGAAAGCGGATATGGAACTAACTGCAGAATAGTTTTCAAGAGGGGGCAAACCGTAAAGCATGCACTCGTTTATATGTTGATAAAACACATATAATCAAAAATACATTTTGCAAAATTACGTGCTGGCGCCCATAAAACAAACTATAAGTTACTTTGAGCTATCAAAACTTTCCATATTTCTTAAGTACATGCCAAGTTTCTATTTTTTCTGTTCTTTTTGCCATTTGAACTAGAGTAACGTTAATCAAAACTTTGATACATTTTATGTGTAAATCAAGCGTCTCTGATTCTTTTTAGGGAACGTGACTTTTAACATTTTGGCGTAAAAATTTACCTGTAGTTGCTTTGCACAGCTTGCATTGGCCGACTTTAGCTTTACAGACATTTTTTTTGTTTTATGCTTGTTACGTCGCAATGACGCTTTAATAGCCCAGCTGCAATGTGTAGCCTAAGTAATAATATGAGTCATGTTGTAACATGAAAATTACCGCAGTGCAAGTGACGCCCACCAATGATTGATTAGTAAGTTGTCATACATGACTAGTCGCTAAGGACGGTGTCAGCTGTCACCAAATTAATACGGCATACACAGGCGATAGTGTTTTAATCATACCTCAAGGGTCGCAGTTGGGTCACCTATATGCAGAGTTCAGTTAAGATGTAAGACCCGTTAAGACTTATATTTTCAAAGCGGGCGTTCATCCTTCGCAATCATTAATTTACAGTCATGCTTTTAATTTATTACAATGTTGAAAAACAAATTTGGGTGTTGGAAATTTTTAGCGTCGTTGCCTGTTGTGTTGTACTTTTGCATTGGGTTTTGGAAGTTTAAAGCTGGGAATGAGTTTGCGTAAAAAGTTGCACTAACTGTGTTATATTTCGTTTGACAGTTAGGCCACAAAAACACACCACACTGTTTGGAAAGTATAAATGTATTTTTTAACTTAAAAATATTCAAAGGGGTTTAATAGAGTAGCAAGCCCAAAATTTTGAGGAGGCCAAGTAACCCAGTTTAATTGAATTTTTTTCCACAAGTTTCCTACATTAAGGTACAATTTCGAAATTTGGGAGCGGTCATGGTCCCTCCTCCCCCCCCCACCTGGCTACGCCCCTGATTGGGTTACAGCTGTTGAAATGACACTATAAAATTCACGCTATTGGACTGGTCCTAACATGATATCAACATGTACGTATATACTGACATATGGCAAGCAATTAAGACTCGTTGACATGAATTGGGCTGGTAGTAGAAACCCCACTCGACTTGGTGACCGCTGCAGAAGACGACGATAGCGTTCTTTTTTCAATGTTTTTGCCATATTTTCTGTAT
This sequence comes from Phallusia fumigata, assembly GCA_008931825.1. NCBI lineage: Eukaryota > Metazoa > Chordata > Ascidiacea > Phlebobranchia > Ascidiidae > Phallusia > Phallusia fumigata. The sequence goes on along the minus strand of QXVZ01015380.1, from coordinate 21,728 downwards.
CGATTAAATCTCCTCCTAATGGGACCCCACCAAAAGTTGAGCATATCCTCCCTCTTCACGCACGTGATGTAAAAGAAGAAAATTCCCTGTCACGAAAGTTTGAGCGTTTTAATGTCTTTAGATGTGTACTTGTTCGCTAGATTTACTTTTGTCGTTGCATACAATACATCATAATAGGCATAGATTTCCAAATACGGCAAAGAGTGGCTTGACTGAGGTCAAAACCACCTCTATGAGACTACGAAGTATTTTAAAGTCTATTATCAGCGCCAACGGCCTCCCTTTTTTAGATTAAAACCTGGCGTCGAAAACGACCTAATAACAAAACAGCGTAAACTGTTGTGGCAAGATACCAGAATAATGACTATTCGGTGTAAACTAAAATCATACACCTAAGGAATTACAAAAAAATCATTACAATATTTATTGGAACCGAAGGATGTCGGTACGGTACCACACGTATTAAGTTGTGCACACCACGCACCTTGTTATGAAGGGCGTATCATTTAAAGATTTTTGATGCGTACCGTACTGTACTGACACCATTGTAAAAGAAAGGAAACGGTACGGTACGTACTGAGATGAGCGTATCTCGTTGCGAAGGGCGTACTGTACCTTTGGATGATTTTTGCTGCGTACCGTAGTGCTATCCTTCGTTGAAACCTTATAAGGTTGAGACTAACGAGCCTACACCGTTCCGGTGTTCTGGTGACTAAGACACACCTTAGTAATAATTTTGAGCACGAGCAATCAATGCTTGCAGCATCTGTTTTTTTTGCACGTGCGCTGAAATAGTTGTCATACCTGAAATGAGTTGAACAATGCAAAGAGCCAGTTCATTGCTAGGTTGTAAGTGTGGTCGGTCGTAAACAACATGAGGAATCCAAAAATCCAAGTAATTCCGAGCGTGAAGGAAAGGATACATGTCATGGCCACTTGCTGCCATCTAGTGTGCTTTTTAGCTGTTGACGTGATCTAAGGCACATGTATTAAGAGAACAAAAACACACACACTAGACATAGTTGTTAGGTCGTTTGCAAAAGTATAATTTTCTAAATATTAGTTCCAGACAAGCACCTCACTGGTAAAAACTATAAAGCAGATTGGAAAATAACTTTACCTTTTGGTTTTGACAAAAAAGTTTAGCCATAACCAGAACAATAATAATAATATTGTTTAGTAACACCACGCCAACAATAAGCAAAAAGCCAAAGTAAAGAGAGTAGCCATGAAGCCAACACATGTTCTCAGCACGATATGTTGATTGCAAGAATTGCGGATCATCTACAAGCGATAAAAAAATAAGCTAGTTAACTGCATTAGCCTACTAACTATGGACGATATGTCTTTAGAACTACACCTTCAACACACAAATCCTCGTTGGATTGTATTTCATCAAAATGTAAGTGCGTTAATCCAAGACTGGTACCAACGATCAGTAGTGGTAAACCATAGGCAAAAATACAAGCCTTGGTCATGTAGTTTCTGCTGGAGACAGAGAAAACCTGTAAAACCACAATACGCCTGGTAAAACAGCGAATACACAAGGATAATGAATATTGAACCTTGACAAGGGCCGTGTACAGTTTGTTGCTGTACACTGCCATCCACAACCAGCTTGTTAAAAATGTGTATTGCATGAGTGCCGCCAGAGTTGTGCAAAGTTCTGCATGGTCAACTGCTGAAACGCCAAACAAGAAACTACCATAGGCCACGAGAAGATTGATGCAAATGTGAAGTTGAATCTGATTTGGACCTTTCTTTAACTGCGCTCTGTACAAAAAACAAGTTGGTAAACGAAAATGACATGTTTATCAACCTAAAACCAGACAATAGAAAGTGCCTAATACTGGTAAGCATGGGAACGTCAGATGTTTTTTAGTTGTATAAAGTTTGACTTGACCTAAATTTTGTGTCTACGAAAACATAAACTAATCTGAATAAATATTGGTATTCATACAGGTGCTAAATCATGTGAAGGCTTGACTAGTTCATTGGTTGTTGACAACATTGGTACGAACCTGTTTAGAAGATGAAGTACAATAATAACAGCAAAACCAAATATCGAGAGTCCACATCCAACATCACTGACGATAGAAAGAACAATGTCTTCTGGTATTTCAATCGTCGACTGCAAATTTATAGCATCTGAGGCAATTAAATGTGGTTTTCCAGTACCAAGCACAACACAACTTAAACTTACAACTAGAAGGGCAAAGCTGGTAAGATGATCGCATTTACACACAGGCGGATGAACCGTGTTGTCAAGGCAACATCCATCTGTCTTCCAATCCAAATCATCAATATCCCAATATGCACATTGCTGACGAACTGTTTGCGCCTGTTGTAAAGCATGACTAAGGTTGAATACTTTTCACCGCTTGGTAAAAGAAATCGTAGCAAAGAAAAAGTACTTAAACAATTTTCATGATGACACAATTTAAATACTATGCAAAAAGCAAAGTTTACAAAAATCCTTTTGTTGATTTGACAACTAAAAGATCGTTTAGTCGCCACACCACCTTTAATTTTGTCAGAATCGATTTTTGTCCGTATTTTGCTTTCTCGTTTCTATGCTTTATTGAAATTGGTGGATTGAGTTTAGTAAGCGAGGTTCCATTGCCAACTTCTACCGTCACAACCTGAAAACTTAGTTTTAAAACACAAACAATAGTATTGCAAACACTGACTTTGTAAGATTTTTTTGGTATGTAGGATATATAGAACATTTTTTAAACTCAAAACAACGTTGTTACATTAAATAATCAGACATCTCACATTAGTGTTAAAAAACGATTTTGTTCCGTGGAATAAGTTTTCAGATCACACCATTATTCAGCAACGGTCATGGGTTTCTTTGTTTGTTACCAAGTTTGCAGGGCCCGAAATCCCTCCAGGTATAACTTACAAATTTTAGATTTTTATCTGAGGGAAACAAAGAACCTCCTTTGTGTAAAAAGAAGACGGTTTTGAACTTTGATCCATGCATCTGGTCTATTGCTTTTGACACAATTGAACTTGGTACAGAGACGTTGATCGGAACAACACTCTCAACGTTGCTAACTTCTGGCGCAAACCACAGTTCAGTTGGTTCTATGTGTGAGAAATGCTCCGTAACCTGTAACCGACGAAAAGAGACACTAAACATGTTCCGCACAATTGGGAGAATACTGTATCTACAACAAGGATGGGCAAACTTTAGAGAGCAGATTTTTAATTTGACGAAGGCGCCGTGCGAGCGTGGAAGAACTACCAGACAAACCGCACATGCTTCAGGTCCTTTTGGTTAGTGCAATAATTTGTGATTACCTCTGGTGGGGCAAAATTAAGGCTTCGTGGGGTGAATTTGCCCACCGCCAAAATGGTAAAAAGTATTCAATAGTTTGTTTTGTAACACGAACAAATCTCTCGTTTTTATGTATCGGTGCCACATTATTCATCCGTAGACCTAAAATAAGTTCTGCACTTGCTTTCGAGAGGGAGTTGCGTTGGGTTTCACAAAACAGGTCAATAAACTTTAGAATAACAAAACTGTGTTAATAACATTATAGAGGGACTTACCTTTAAAGATATCGACTCGGTTTTTACTTCTATTGATGAACCAGTGTTGTTCTCAAACAAAACATGGTGGGCAAAATAGCTGAGTGCTTGAATAATGTTTTCTGTTAACGCTTGGCTTTCTTCTGAGGACACTTCCGTGTTTAACGACATAGTTTCGAGCGATTCGGTAAGAGATGAGATGACGGTGACAACGTTAACCAACGTTGATTCTGTAACCTGTTGACCAGGGCGTATTTGCATGTGTTAAAGGCTTTTTTTAAAATACGACAAAGTCTTAGAAAGAGGTAGAATGCGGTGCAGCTGTACCGCCATTATTTACCGTTAAGTGTTGGTTGACCAGCAAAGATTACCCCCATCGAATCCCTCGTTTCGNTTGATGAACCAGTGTTGTTCTCAAACAAAACACGGTGGGCAAAATAGCTGAGTGCTTGAATAATGTTTTCTGTTAACGCGTGGCTTTCTTCTGAGGACATTTCCGTGTTTAACGACATAGTTTCGAGCGATTCGGTAAGAGATGATATGACGGTGACAACGTTAACCAACGTTGATTCTGTAACCTGTTGACCAGGGCGTATTTGGATGTGTGAAAGGCTTTTTTTTAAATACGACAAAGTCTTAGAAAGAGGTAGAATGCGGTGCAGCTGTACCGCCATTATTTAGCGTTAAGTGTTGGTTGACCAGCAAAGATGACCCCCATCGAATCCCTCGTTTCGGGAAAAAAGGATAGTTATAATTAAAAGCAACCCTGTCGGAAAGTATTGATTACTTGTAGCACAAGCTTTTGACCAGGATTTTTGAAAGTAACGCGCCTCACGACTTACACATCTGTCTGTGTGAGACTTTCAAACTTATACCATGACTATGATGCCTTCATGATGCTGGCAAAGTAAATCCGACCCAATCAAACAAAATATATTTTTCAGTGCTGTAAAGCCTTTTTAAAGGCTAACTCCGCAAATGTACTGTCATTTAAATAACGGCGCAGCGACTTTTAGGCAGTCAATTGCTGGCGTAATCATATCTGTTTTTAGTATTTACCACGGTAACAGCTTGTGAAACAGAATTGAGAACTTCGAGGGATTCTTCGACTTCCACGTTGTTTAAAGTTGACCCTGATGTGATAATTTGAAGGGCACTTGTCAGTTCTTCTACAGTTTCCAGTGTGACGTTTGAAGTAAAGTTCTATGTAAAGTAATACCTGTTTGATTTCACTTTGTTATTTTCGAGAGTATTCATATTTAAATCAAAATTAACTAAGTTGATTCCCACTCATTGTTTCAATGTAACAATGCCTGTGTCTGTTGCTGTAAACTCTCACTTACTCTTTGGAATTTCTGTGTTCGGTCAAAATTTAAACACTTATTGCGCCGTATGACCGATAATAAGCTATTAGCAATGCCGTAATTGCCAGAGTGCGTGATGGGCCGAAAACACAATCCGTCGCGTTTTACCTTCATATTCATAGCGACGCGTTTTACCACCATATTCATTTCTACTTTTCGCATCGATAAAAAGTTTAAACATTCACACAAACAGTCCGTTTTAGTATTTTTGTATGTTTCTATCCTTTGGGGGATAGCATGTACCACGTCCTGCAGCATTGATGATACTAAGAAGTATTTTGTGTACAGTTTATAGCCAGCTTGTTAAGACTTCTTTAAGTGTAATTTGCCAAAAGAAATAATGTGTATATTACCAGAAGGTGTCGGATGGTAGTTTGACATTTGACTACAGCCAAGCTTGTGAGGTCGAACTTTGACGTATGGAGCATTCCACCTGTTGTTGGTTGTACAATAGGAATGCAACGCAACGATGCTTGTGAAAAACCTAAAATCAAACTTATTGGTATTCAAAACCAACAAACGTTTCCCCCAACGAATGTTGCAATCACCTTTAGGGCAGGTTTCCTCTGAGAAACTTAATTTATTGGCAGTAACGTCCGGGAAAATAAAACCTCCAACGGAAATGCTCCTACAAAAAGCTGTAAAATTACAAAAATGAACATTAGTAATGACTCGAGGGCAGTGGTTAGCAATGTTTTTTAAGAGCGGCGTATTCGATAAATAGATTAGGTCTTGCTACACACTAGTTATGAAATGACATCCGTAATGTACACGTTTCATGCACTCATTCAAAATGAAAACTCAGATAACACCATGCGGGAAATGTCATGAATAAGCTGTTCATTATCACAGTACTAATTAAACATCAGTCTTCCAAAAAGTTTTACGACCCTTACCAATGAGCCTAGACAACGCAAATGTGGGAACTAAAATTAGGCTTCGGGTGTAAAATGCAACAGATACTGCAAAATTGTATTAAATAGTTACTTGTTCGAGGAACACCTTCAAGGATAAAATCGTCAGTTTGGTTGGTTTCCAAAAATGTTTGATAAGTTGTCAGAAAAACGTTTGGCGGGTGAAATACTTTGAATATGACCCTGTATCTTTCAAATTACAACATGGTTTCACTGTACTGTACAAACAGGTTTAAAGGTTTAAATTTATTAATTAGGCTGGCATACCTAACAATGGAATTGGAAACATTTTGAATAATAACATTTTTAACGTCAACACTTCCTGATTGAAATGCTCGAAGAAGATTTTTCTTGAGTTTTTGTGATAGGTCCTTGTCATTAAATGAGTTAGAGCTAAAGTTTTGAGCAAATTCGTGCAGAAGATAATCTGTGTCATCATCTGAAACAGCATGAATAGAGTAACTAAACTGTATATTAATGCCATCGATAGTAGGACACTGGACTCACAGTAAAGATATCTCACTATTAAATTGTCACGCCAATGCATAACATTGACTTTTTCCAGTTTCATATTTTGCCACAATACAAATATGTGGCAATAAAAAATTCCTTTTTATCAGGATGTTCAAAGATTGTAAACCATTTAAAATTTATTGCAAATAGCAAAAGTATATCAAATTACACAGAAAAGCTTACTATTTTGTTGGCATTGTGGTCGAGCTGTCCATTCCCCACTGTTCTGACAAGTTATTGTATCAGTTCCAACAATTTTGTACCCAGTGGTACATGTATATGTGACAGTGTTTCTTGATATTGGAGTGTATGGTCCAGAACTTGGGCTGAAACTTGCCATGTTGGTGATGCTAGATGGATTTCGACAAACTAAAAATAACAAATTTTCGCACATATTTCTGATGTGTCATGATGTTAGAAAACTAAAGCACAACTTTAGCGCAACATTGCATGAATATACCAATTTGTTGACATCGTGGTCTACTTGTCCATTCCCCACTGTGTTGACAAGTAATTGTATCGGCTCCAATAATTTCATACCCAGCAATACAAGTATACGTGACAGTGTTGTTGGATATTGGTGTGTATGGTCCAGAACTTGGAGTGAAACTTGCCATGTTGGTGATATTGGAGGGTCTTGGACAAACTAGAAACACATAAATTTGGTCATTCTCAGTTATAGTTTTACATTAGGATTTAGACCCAAAGGACATTAACAATAGGAAACTGGATGTACCAATCTGTTGACACCGTGGTTGAGTTGTCCATTCTCCACTGTTCTGACAAAGTGTTGCATTAGATCCAACAATTTTGTACCCAGTGGTACAAGTGTATGTGACAATGCTTTTTAAAATTGGAGTGTATGGTCCGGAATTCGGTGTGAAACCAGCCATGTTGGTAATGTTAAACGGATTAGGACAAACTAGAAACAATAAAATTTTGTAAGATTTCAGTACAGTTTGTTGTTTAGATTTAAGACAAAACCACTACTCTCAGGCAAAACGTTATAAACATACCAATCTTTTGACATTCAGGGGTGGTTGTCCATTCTCCAGTGAACTGACAAGTTATATTTTTAGCTCCAACTATTTTGTATCCAGCAATACAAGTGTATGTGACATTGTTGTTTGTTATTGTTGTGTATGGTCCAGAACTTGGGGTGAAACTTGCCATGTTGGTAATGTTAGAAGGATTTGGACACACTAAAAGTAAAAAAAATTGCACGTATTTTCTTGTGTGTCATGTTAATGTTAGAAAACTGCAGCATAACTTTTAAGCAACAGTGCGTGAATATACCAATTTGTTGACATTGAGGTAGAGTTGTCCATTCCCCACTGGTCTGACAAGTAACTGTATCGGCTCCAACAATTTCATACCCAGCAATGCAGGTGTATGTAATACTGTTATTTAATATTGGAGTGTATAGTCCAGAACTTGGGGTGAAACTTGCCATGTTGGTGATATTGGAGGGTCTTGGACAAACTAGAAACACACACATTTTGTCACTCTTAGTTATAGTTTTACATTGGGATTTTAGGCCCAAAAGGACATTAATAATGTAAAACTGGTTGTACCAATCTGTTGGCATTGAGGTTGAGTTGTCCATTCTCCACTGTTCTGACAAAGAATTGTATCAGATTCCACAATTTTATATCCAGCAACACAAGTATATGTGACAGTGTTATTTGATATTGAAGTGTATGGTCCAGAACTTGGAGTGAAACTTGCCATGTTGCTTATGTTAAAAGGACTTGGACAAACTAGAAACACATACATTTTGTCACACTTAGTTTAAGTTATACATTCAGATTTTAGAACTAAAAACACATTAATAATGGAGAACTGGATGTACCAATCTGTTGGCATTGAGGTTGAGTTGTCCATTCTCCATTGAACAGACATGTTATATTTTTTGATCCATTTATTTTATATCCAGCAGTACATGTATATGTGACACTGTTATTGAATATTGGCGTGTATGGTCCAGAACTGGGTGTGAAACTAGCCATGTTGGAAATGTGAATCGGATTAGGACAAACTAGAAACAACAAATTTTGTAAGATTTCATTATAGGTCGTTGTTATGATTTGAGATAAAAGGCACCACTATCAAACAAAACGTCATAAACATACCAATCTTTTGACATTCAGGGGTGGCTGTCCACTCTCCAGTAAACTGACAAGTTATATTTTTAGATCCAACTATTTTATATCCAGCGATACATGTGTATGTGACACTGTTGTTTGATATTGGAGTGTATGGTCCAGAACTTGGGCTGAAACTTGCCATGTTGTTAATGTTAAACGGATTTGGACAAACTAAAATATGTCATGTTAATGTTAGAAAACTGAAGCATAACTTTAATGCATGAATATACCAATATGTTGACATTGAGGTCTGGTCGTCCATTCCCCACTGTTCTGACAAGTTATTGTGTCAACTCCAATAATTTTATATCCAGCAACGCAGGTGTATGTAACAGTGTTGTTTGATATTGGAGAGTATGGTCCCGAACTTGGCATAAAACCCGCCATATTACTAACATCTTCTGGGTTGCTGCAAACTAGAATTGACAAAAGATTTGCAAACTGGTAAGAATTAGTTTGATATTGCTGAAAAGTATTCAACGGCACAATTTTGTCCATTTGCACCAAAAATATTCCTTCTCCTGCACAAACCAAATGCAAACTTACGAATTTGTTCACATTTTGGGCCTGTGGTCCATGTTTCATTTTGCTGACAAGTAATGACCTTGGGTCCGACAAGCTTGTATCCAACGGAACATGTGTACGTAACGTTTTTGTTTGCTATATTAGTGTATGGGCCAGAGCTTGGTGTGTAGCCTGCCATGTTCAAGACGACTGTGGGAGAATCACATTCTACAACTGCAAAGGTTAAATTGGGTTTAGTGTTTTTTTCGACATCTTAGTAATCTTTGTGGTATAAATAATGTAGCTGAAAAAATTGTTATTCCGAAAACAGTTGCGTTGGGTAACGGCCTGAAAAGCTGTATTTTTGTCAATCAGGGGCGTAGTGCTGCAGGAGCGTGCCAGAGCAAGT
>QXVZ01015380.1:444-12274 GCA_008931825.1 Phallusia fumigata | reverse complement strand
GTGAAACTTGCCATGTTGGTGATATTGGAGGGTCTTGGACAAACTAGAAACACACACATTTTGTCACTCTTAGTTATAGTTTTACATTGGGATTTTAGGCCCAAAAGGACATTAATAATGTAAAACTGGTTATACCAATCTGTTGGCATTGAGGTTGAGTTGTCCATTCTCCACTGTTCTGACAAAGAATTGTATCAGATTCCACAATTTTATATCCAGCAACACAAGTATATGTGACAGTGGTATTTGATATTGAAGTGTATGGTCCAAAACTTGGAGTGAAACTTGCCATGTTGCTTATGTTAAAAGGACTTGGACAAACTAGAAACACATAAATTTTGTCACTCTTAGTTTAAGTTATACATTCAGATTTTAGAACTAAAAGCACATTAAGAATGGAAAACTGGATGTACCAATCTGTTGGCATTGAGGTTGAGTTGTCCATTCTCCAGTGAACAGACATGTTATATTTTTTGATCCATTTATTTTATATCCAGCAGTACATGTATATGTGACATTGTTATTGAATATTGGCGTGTATGGTCCAGAACTGGGTGTGAAACTAGCCATGTTGGAAATGTTAATCGGATTAGGACAAACTAGAAACAACAAATTTTGTAAGATTTCTTTATAGTTTGTTGTTATGATTTGAGATAAAAGGTTCCACTATCAAACAAAACGTCATAAACATACCAATCTTTTGACATTTAGGGGTGGCTGTCCACTCTCCAGTGAACTGACATGTTATATTTTCAGATCCAACAATTTTATATCCAGCAAAACAAGTATATCTGACACTGCTGTTTGATATTGGAGTGTATGGTCCAGAACTTGGGCTGAAACTTGCCATNCCAACAATTTTATATCCAGCAAAACAAGTATATCTGACACTGCTGTTTGATATTGGAGTGTATGGTCCAGAACTTGGGCTGAAACTTGCCATATTGGTAATGTTAAACGGATTTGGACAAACTAAAATATGTCATGTTAATGTTAGAAAACTGAAGCATAACTTTAATGCATGAATATACCAATATGTTGACATTGAGGTCTGGTCGTCCATTCCCCACTGTTCTGACAAGTTATTGTGTCAACTCCAATAATTTTATATCCAGCAACGCAGGTGTATGTAACAGTGTTGTTTGATATTGGAGAGTATGGTCCCGAACTTGGCATAAAACCCGCCATATTACTAACATCTTCTGGGTTGCTGCAAACTAGAATTGACAAAAGATTTGCAAACTGGTAAGAATTAGTTTGATATTGCTGAAAAGTATTCAACGGCACAATTTTGTCCATTTGCACCAAAATTATTCCTTTTCCCGCACAAACCAAATGCAAACTTACGAATTTGTTCACATTTTGGGCCTGTGGTCCATGTTTCATTTTGTTGACAAGTAATGACGTTGGGTCCGACAAGCTTGTATCCAACGGAACATGTGTACGTAACGTTTTTGTTTGCTATATTAGTGTATGGGCCAGAGCTTGGTGTGTAGCCTGCCATGTTCAAGACGACTGTGGGAGAATCACATTCTACAACTGCAAAGGTTAAATTGGGTTTAGTGTTTTTTTCGACATCTTAGTAATCTTTGTGGTATAAATAATGTAGCTGAAAAAATTGTTATTCCGAAAACAGTTGCGTTGGGTAACGGCCTGAAAAGCTGTATTTTTGTCAATCAGGGGCGTAGTGCTGCAGGAGCGTGCCAGAGCAAGTGATGGGTGAAACAGTAGTAAGGTGGAAATGGTAGGCTCCTGCAGAGCTCCGTCACCTAATAAATTGCCAGTCCACTTCTGCTGTCAATGCAGCGTTATGTTGTTACAATGCTTTTTTACGATCTGCGATAAACCAAATACATAGCAATTAACACATATAGCAACCTCGGTTAATCTTCACCTAATTCGGTTGAAACGGGAGAAACGAATGATTGTAATATTTTTTTTTTGAATAAAAGATTAATTTCGGATTACATAATGCTGATCTTCGCCAATTCCAAACAAAATTTGCCCTTTGTACATATCCTAATCCAGATGTCTCGCTTTTCAATGTTAATTCGTACACTAAACCACGTTCTGTCACATGTTCTTTCATTGAAACTGCTTACTTGCTTTGCTGCATTGTGCTCCATAGTCTATTCTACAACATTGTAACATCGTAATCACTTGGCTGACTAACCGACATTATTACCGCGCGTATGACGTAATTGTCAATTTGCATGTATGCAGCCCATCAGTGCTGTTTGGGTGTTCAGCGCTTAAGGTTAATCAGTGCGTTTAGCTAAATTTTCACAAATTTTTAATATTTTTGTCTCTTTGCCGGTTTTAAAAAATGTTTTACTTACAATACTCAACCAAGAAATTATAATGGGTTTTAGTGAAGTTATGTAAGCCAAGCTACAGCAAACAACTAGAGTAGCTTTTGCAGATTTGAGCGTACCTATTCTTGTACATGAAGGTGCCGATGTCCATGTTCCATCTTTCGTACATGTTATTATTGCAGACCCAATTAGTTTGAATCCAGGAGGACAAGTGTACTTGACTGTGCTATTTGCAAAGTATGGACCAGAAGTCGGGTAAACGTTTGTAACGTTTTCAACCTTTGGAGGATCGTCGCACTCTGCGATCCAAGATATACAAAACTTACATTTTGATGTAAAAAAACACCCGGATTGTTAGGCTATAATTACACTATGCTACAAGTTTGTGACTCGAAACACTTTTTTCCAAAGGCTATTTTAATTAATATTCTTTTGCTATGGTTATTTAAATATTATTTTAAACATAATGATGTTATATAATATTTTTTGTACTTTACAACTGATTTCAACGCGTACCTTCCCAGCATCCTGAAATTCTTAGCAGTGGACAAATCACGATACCTCCAAAACCTGAAAAGGTAGCATTATTTTTGGAAATAGGCAACTTTACCGATTGTCTAGTCCTGTAACTCCCAAACGTCGTGTTCGATTTTGGAAAAATTCAGAGCTTATTTGGTAATACACAGGGGTGCCAGTACGGTTCGGTTCATAAGTTGTGCGAACCTCGTTGCGAAGAACATACCGTATACCATACCATTTTATGATTTTTGCTGCGTTTCGTACCAACGTACCGTACTGCCATCCTACTGCTGCATATTTTGCCTTATTATTGTCATTATCAGTATCTCAATCAAATAGAGTGCTTACAGCTTTGCAGTTACATTCCATTGTACAAACTAGAAAAGAGGTAATATATTACCTGCGGCTTTACTCAAGAATAAAAGAAAAGCAAAAGAGTTCCATATCCATATACGATGCATTGTTTGCTTGTCAAGTCTCCCTACCTTGTTACAAGTGCCACAACAATGCGCCAACGACGCGCCTACTTTCGTGAATCACAACTGATTGTGATAGTCATAGTTAGCCATTCTGGAAGTAGGTGAGCAATCCCTGCCGGTTGGCAATAACAACAATATGGTCGTAGCACTGTCGTTGTGATGTAAACAGTGGCAATGCTTTTCTGGCACTTCTTGTTAAAACAAATTTAGCAAAGTTGCTTTGGGCATTAAAAGCTTTGTGGTTTGATCTCTAGGCATAGACTAGCCCTCAACTTCAAATCTGGCCTTTGATAGGTTTACCTACACCATTCTAATCAAATACGACGAAGAAATGGAACTGAGAATTATTTGCTGTTTGTATGCTAAACGGGATTGAAAAATACACGTGTACAACTAGGGATAGACTTGTTAAACAAAGTTTTTGTTAAAGGGCGGTAAATATTATTTAAAGGCAAATAAAACCAACACAATTAAGCATAACCTTGATGGTTAAAGGAGTTTTTAAGCAAAAGTACAAAATCTTTATATGTGTGTAGGACGGTTTTCACCAGTACATCGTAATGAAATGATGTTTAGGAATCAGTTGATGATTTTTTGTGTTTCTAAACGAAATTAAAATCATACGCTTATGCTCAACATAGTCTTATAGATGTGAGGCTGACAGCAAAAAAGAATGGGCGACGGTGAAATTTAAATCATGTCAGTTAGTGTTGTAAACAATTAATATTGTGCACGGAAATGATAGAATAAAAAATAGTGCACTCACAATTGTTCGGATGGATAAATGTGTAATAAAATAAATACATGTCAAAATCTTATACAACGATGATTAGGCTTCGTGGGTGGAATAGCTAGGATTGACAGTCGGTGCCCCGGTGGACTTTGTTGAAGAGGACATTGAGTATGAGGTCGGATCCAGTCCCACCACCTCTCCTACTCTTATTCTCAGACCTCCTAACTTGTTCCTCACCGGATGCCACCAGAAGATAAACATGTCCTCCCTCTTTACACACGTGATGTAGAAGACAAAGACACCCTGAGTAACAAAACATTGAAATGAAGTTTGGCGCGTGTTTTTAATGGAAAGCCGAAGTGGATGCGATATTTGTGCTCAGTATGTCTTTCACAGTACGTCAGGCCTGTAAGAGGCGTCATACCGAATGATAGTCGACCATCTAGGCGTGGGCTAGAAAAATCCAGCCTGCAGCGGGATTCAAACCCATAACGGGATCCCCTTCGGTGCTGGTGCTCATGCAACTGAACAACGCAGATTCAGTGGCAGGATTGTCGAGAGTCAAATTACAGACACTGCTGCATGGTATACGTCAGCATCTGGTAGGGGATCGCCCCGTCGGCCATAGTATTTAACTGTGAATAATATGCCGGCGCATTTTGACACTGGGATATGCCGAGAAAGCTTTCATGCAACGATAACGACACACTAATATATAAATTACAGTACACCAGGCCTGCAAGAGGCGTTACACCGAATCATGGTCTGGGTTTATTTTCATATCGCTACCGTTTCTGCAAGTCTTGGCCTGGTTTTATCGTGGCTAATTTTATTTCGAATCATGCCAAAGAAGGCCGCACAACGCACCTGAAATGTGTTAAATAATGCAAAGAACCAGTTCATCACTTGGTTGTAGGCCGTATCTGTTGAAAACAGCATCAGGAATCCGAAAATCCACGTGAGACCGAGAGTGAAAGAAAGTGAACAGGCCATAATGAGTTGGTTCATTTTACTGTTTTTTGCAGCAGTCGATTGGATCTAACACATAAGAAAGTCTTGAATTTTGAACATACATTTAGGAAAACTACTTTACCTTTTGACGTTTAAACACCGCTTTTCTCAGTACCAGGACAAGGATAACCACGTTGTTGAGCAACACTAAACCGACGATAAAGAGAAACCCGAAGTAGAGCGAGTATCCATCGAGCCAACACATGTTTTCGGCACGGTAGCTTGATGGTAGGTATTGCGGATCATCTAAAACATTTGAGTGACGAGTAGCGTAGTTAAATTCAGCTTTTACCAAAATTGGTCTGCTAATCCCCCATCGACATACCCTCGACTAAGGCAACAACATTAAACTAGTTATAACAACAAACAAAGTTTCCACTCAATGCTATTTTCGAAAAATTCTGTATTGCACCTTGGTTTGAGTCAGTGTGACAACCCAACAGCCATTCCCTGTATTTGCATGCACCCACCTACCTTGAACACAAACATCCTCGTTAATTAGCTGATTGTCAAAGTGCAACTGTGTCACGCTAAGATTGAACCCGACAACCACCAAAGGGAAGCCGTAAGCAAACACACAGGCTTTCCTCATGTAGTCTTTGGTTGCAGTGTTGAATACCTGCCACAAAAGCAAATACTGTTGCTGCTGAAACACGATTTGCCAATGTACTTACCTTGACGAGTGCAGTATAAAGTTTGTTGCTGTACACCGCCATCCACATCCAGCTCGTAAGGAAGGTGTATTGCATGAGGGAAGCTACAGCTGTACATGATTCACGGTGGTCAATGTCCGAAATGCCGATCAGAAAAACCAAGTAGGCCACGAGAAGATTGACGCAAACGTGCAGTTGAATCTGATTGGGAATTTTCTTCAGTTGTTCCCTAAATAGTAATAACGTTTTTACGTTATGTTTGATAACCTGCGCTGCGGGCTACTAGCCTGTTAAGTATGTGGAGAACAACGGTGGCAACGAATCCGCACAAGGAAAGTCCACACCCAATATCGCTTATAGTAGAAAGAACAACGTCTTCTGGTACTTCGATTGTCGACTGAAATTAAGCAGGACAAACTTTACTTTTGTGAGGCAAATACCTGCTGAACAAGTACATACCACCAAAAGAGCAAAGTTGGTCAGGTGGTCACATTTACACACAGGAGGATGAGCAGTGTTGTCAAGGCAACATCCATCTGTCTTCCAATCAAGAGCATCAAAATCCCAATAGGCACATTGCTGTCGAACTTTTTGCACCTAACAATAAACACAGATGGGTTATTTATGCGGGATCACAAAAAAATTCAAATGACTGCAGTAAAAGCCTTGTAAGTCGGATTGCAAAAAATTCTCAGACAAACGCGTGTTTTTTGTTTTCAAATTTTTATTTAACAAAGTCTCACCATCAAACCTTGCGATGCGTTCTTTAGTCCGTATTTTGTTTTCTCGTTTGCGTGTTCAACCGAAACTGGCGGATTCAGGTTAGTAAGGGTAAGGCCGTCGCCAACTTCCACAGTAATAACCTGACAAAAAGATTTTTTTTGAGGCAAAATCACTGAAAAAGTTTAGCCTTTGTCGTATGCAGATCAGGGGTGGGAAAACTGCAGCTTTCTTCAGCCTATATCGGTAGAACTAGTTGACACCAAATTTATTTGCGTTACATTTACTTGAGGTCATTTTTAGCAAACAATAAACATTGTCGAGATTTGCTTATTTAAAGCGCCTCATCTGTCTGGTAGACCTTGTACACACTCGTACAATCGCTGGTCAGATAAAAAAAGTTGCTCGTCAGCCAAAAAGTTTAGCCAACCCTGCTGTAGACTTACAAAGTCGACTTCCTTTTCCGAGGGAAACAAGGAATCTCCCTTGTGGAGAAAGAAGACCGTTCTTAACTTGGATCCATTTGTGTTCTCCCAGGCCTGAGATATGACTGAACTTGGGACAGAAATATTCACAGGAACAACACTTTCTACTTCCAGATTGACTTCTCCCTCTGGTGCAAACCACACATCAGCTGGTGCAACTTCTTGTGCTTGTTCTGTCACCTGTACAACGAATTAACTTTATCTGCAGCAAAACATATGAGCCCAGTCCGTAACGTTGAACTGATAGAATCGTAGAGCACACAGTTACAAATTTTAATCATAAAATGACAGAAAACGTTGTTCGATTTTTGGCACAGCGCTTCTAACTGTTCTAATAGAAATCTAACTTACGATTTAAGGTATTTAGGCCTACATGAAATTTGGGTCTAAATTGGGTGTCAGCTTTTGCTCTTACGGCTAAAACTTACCACTTTTATCATCTTGTTTATTATTATGCCAGGAGTCCATTTAATTGGACGTTAAGCATTTACATGTTTCATACAAAAACACCCAAACAGACTACTAGGTACTTTAGCCAAGCAAACTTAGACTGCTTTGCACAATAAGCTTTTTCAGCGTACCTTTATTGTAATGGATTCAGTCTTGATCTCTAATGTTGGGTTGGTTGTATTTTCCAGTACAATTTTGTGTGCCAGCACGCTTAGAGACTTTACTATCTTCTGTTTAATGATGGTTTCGTTTTTTGTGTTTCTCTTGACTGGTGTCGGCGTGGTTGGTGGAGCGTTGTTGGTACCTGTTTTGTTGTTGTTATTACTGTTGTTGGTGTTATTGCTATTATTATTGTCGTTATTATTATTGTTGTTGTTGTTTTCATTGGAAGGAGGTACTGCTGGCAGCGCAGCTTCAAGGGATTCTGCCAGATGTGAGGTGGTCGTGACAATATTGATCAGGAGACTTTGCGTCACCTTAAAATATAAAGTTTACTTCTTATTCAGCTTTAAACATTAAAGCCAAGGAAACGTGGATTACCTCCACTTTGCCTTCTTCAACGGCCTCCGCAATCGAATCTACTACTTCCAGCGATTCCTGTACTTCCTCCTCTTTTAAAGTCGATCCTGATGTAACGATTTGAAGGGAGCTTGCAACTTTTTCAACACTATCTTGTGTAACATCAGACGTGTTGATCTGCGCAACATTGTAAAAAAAGTCTATGAGGCCCTGTGCAGCGTGACTATGACCGAAGCGCTGGACGCCGGAATGTTTCCTGTCGGGATACCAAGGTTTTCAAGGGATGATCCTTGAACTGAGTTTTAAAGAGAAGTCGCTTCGAGAAGTGGTACCGACAAAAACCAGCAGAAACTTGTCTGATGTGTGTGAAATTTATGACTTCAACAGAAAAAAAGCTTATTACGTACAAGCATGGTTAAGTTCATGAATATTAAAACGAGTAGGTGAACGTAAATGTATCACCGTTATAAAGCCTTACGAAAGCCGTAGGTGACTTTTTGTTGGTACGGCCACAGGATTGGAAGGTGTGGGCGAAAAAGTAGGTTTTAAGAATTTGTTTGGAAGTTACGCGTAAGTATGGTACAAACAGCCCACCATCAGGACTTTTGCTCATCTGGGTTCGGCGATTTTCTCAGCTGATGGCTACGCGACTAAGGTACCAGTAATTTTACCTTAATTTCCTCAATCTTCACTTCGCATTTTACCGAGGCCAAACTGTCGACGTCAAACTCTGTGGAGTGAAGTTCACCAGTAGCTCCGAAACTTTGTGTTGGGACGCAACGCAATGACGCTTGCGAGTAGCCTACAAACAGATTGGGAGATAACTTGTGTTACTAAAGGGGCCAAGCTCTATGTAACACGTTACCTTTTGGACAAACTTCCAAGGAAGAACCTAATTTATTCACAGCCACATCAGGAAAGGTGAAGTCGCCTACTTTTTTACCTTGACAAGAAGCTGAAACACATTGACCAATTTAAAGTAAAACGAATTTTGTTATCTGTGGCGGTCTCATACCAGTTCGAGGAATTCCCACCAGCAGTAATCCCGCGTTTTTGTGGATTTTATAGTGTTTCAGGTAGACGTCAAGAAAAACGGATGGTTGTTGAAAGCCATTGTAAAACTGCACTAAATATCTATAACAAACACAGAGAAAGTTCGTGTGCATCTATATTCTAGCCCACACTATACCTATGTTAACTTTAAGTCTATTTACCACAGTGTAGTGTACGTTAAATGTGGTAAATAAGGGTGTTTCTCGGGGTGGTAATGCTCAATTAAGAGATAGCGTCTACTGCATAAGCATTCGGTAATCAACTTATATTATACACCTGCTCCTTACCTTACTATTGAACCAGCATAAATGTTTTTAATGAACACTCTTCTGACATCATCATTGTTGAACCGAAATACTTGAAGTAGGTTTTCTTGAAGTTTGTTTGTCAAATCACTTTGAACCAGAGAGTTTGAGGTAAAGTTTTGCGAGAACTCATGCAGATACAACCCTGGTAATTATACCAAAACGCTGAGTGTAAATAACTGTCAGGAAATATGGTAAATTAATGAAAATATAAGTAGTTACTGATAATGTAATTTGACTATAGGAAATTCTAATTAACCTTGAGTGGGAAAAATAGAAAAAGCATTATTGCATGCTCAGGTAGATGTTGAATTCAGAATTTATACATTTAAAGCATTTTGTTACTTACTTTTGCAAATTTTGCCATTGCCCTCATACCCTTCGTTACAAGTGCATGTATAACTCCCAATTGAGTTTGCACACTTCGCATTCCTATCACAATCATCTGTGTTTTCTTTGCATTCGTCAATATCTATCAACAAAAAATAGTCATGTCAGTTTCCGAATGTACAAAATACAGACAGCATATGACACATTTAATTTTTTACAATTTTCATTAGTCATTAATTTCCATATAACTGCAAATAGGACATCAAAATTTTAATGTTCTATTTAGGTTTAATCTGTTCATATAAAACTTGGTTACCTTGACATGTAATTCCATTTCCAGCAAATCCGATTTTGCATTTACATTCAAATGTTCCAGGTTTG
The DNA here is from genome assembly GCA_008931825.1 of Phallusia fumigata. NCBI lineage: Eukaryota > Metazoa > Chordata > Ascidiacea > Phlebobranchia > Ascidiidae > Phallusia > Phallusia fumigata. Next base: position 2,321 of record QXVZ01015380.1, on the reverse strand, counting down.
TTAATGCACAGGCCGTAGGTTGAGTGGCAGTTATCTGCTCTTGTAGCGCACTCGTTGATGTCTTGGCACTCTGTTCCGCTGCCAAGATACCCATCATTGCATTTACACCCATAGCTTCCCACTGTGTTGCTGCATGTGGCATCCTTATGGCAGGGATTTTCATCACACTCATTCTTGTCTGCACAGGTCCTGCCATTTCCAATGTAGCCAACATTGCAAGAACATGTGTAACTTCCAAACGTGTCAGCACATGTTGCTTGCGCATGACATTTGTGAGTATTTTCCTGGCACTCATTTGTGTTGACACATTTTGTCCCATCACTTACAAAACCCGGTGTACAAAGACACTGAAAAGACCCAGGAATGTTATTGCATTTGGTGTGAGAAGGGCAGGTTTCTGCGACCAAGCATTCATCAATGTCAGTGCAACTGATTCCGTTTCCATTAAAGCCAACCTTGCATTCACAACTATACGTTCCAGGTTTGTTAGTGCAGCGGGCATTAGAATGACAATTGTTCAAACCAAAAACGCATTCATTAACGTCTGTGCATGTTTTCCCATTCCCTGTGTAGTGATCGTTGCACTTGCAGGTGTAGCTTCCAATGCTGTTTGTACACAAAGCATTTGCTTTTGCACACTGATGCAATCCAGTTATGCATTCATCAACATCATTACAATTGAATCCATTTCCATTGTACCCTTGTCTACAAGTGCAACCGTAACTGCCAATGGTGTTTGTGCAAACTGCGCTAGGAGAACAGGAATGTATCCTAAATGCACACTCATCTTTATCAAAGCAATGGGTTCCATTTGCAGAAAACCCACTTTTACAAAGGCATGAAAAACTTCCCACAGTGTTCGAACACTCAGAAGAAGAGTGACAAATATGTGAACCTGAGCACTCATCATAGTCAATGCATACTGTTCCACTGCCTGTGTAACCTGCATTACACTTGCACAGAAAACTACCAATTGTATCAATACATGTCGCTTCACTGTGGCAGTTATTTTCTCCATTTGAACATTCATCAATGTCAGTGCAAATTGTACCGTTTCCAAAAAATCCAACGTTGCAGCTGCAAGAAAAATTACCAACAGTATTATTGCAGGTGGCATGGCTACTACAGTTTGACAAGTTTAGTGTACATTCATTTAAATCTTCACAATCAGTTTCATTTCCAGTAAATCCTGCGTTGCAACTACAAACGTAACTACCTACAGTGTTTGTGCATGTTGCATTTACGTGACAAATATCTGGAAACAAAATGCATTCATCAACATCTTCACAGTGAGTTCCATTTCCAGAAAATCCAGAATTGCAACTGCAATAATACTTCTCCACAATATTTGTGCAAGTTGCATTTTCATGACAATTGTCCACATTCAAAATACATTCATTAATATCTACACAATGTGTACCATTTCCAGTAAATCCAGAAATACAAGTACAAACAAAACTGCCAACCGAATTTGTACAAGTTGCATTGGTATGACAATATTCTGCATTCAAAATACATTCATCAATATCTTCACAACTTGTTCCATTTCCAAAAAATCCAGTATTGCAACTGCAAAGAAAACTGGCAACTGCATTAGTACAAGATGCATTGCCATGACAGTTATGCATGTTCAGTACACATTCATCAATATCTTCACAATTTGTTCCATCCCCAGTAAAACCATTGTAACAGCTGCACATAAAACTGCCAACTGTATTGTTGCAAGTTGCATTGTGATGACAATTGTCTGCTTTTAAAACACATTCATCAATATCTTCACAATTTGTTCCATTTCCATAAAAACCTTTGTCGCAGCTGCACATAAAACTGCCAACTGTATTGTTGCAAGTTGCATTGTGATGACAATTGTCTGTTTT
>QXVZ01015379.1:0-14613 GCA_008931825.1 Phallusia fumigata | reverse complement strand
ACAATGGACCTATTGTGATGTCATAACCACCGGACGGCTTACATCGCACCGGGTGTTCCTTACTCACTACGACCAACGGGAATTCACAACAACAATATACGACAAGTAAATTAATTTCAGGCCGGGTTAACCCGGGGCTCATAGCTTCATTTTTACGCAATCACCGATCGATGGACTCTGATCGTCCTGCGGATTATGGCATTGGGATTAAATCGCTTGAATGCATGCGGAAACACAATAAATCAACATTTTAACGGTCGATAACCAATTGCGGCGCTATTTAGCGTTTGTGACGTCACAAGGTTGAATNGCCAAAGATGTGGGCGTTTGGCGAGAAACGGGCCCGTGGGGTTAACGCGTAGTGTTGAGAATGGTGAAAAATATTGATTAGATGGAATGTACAACCGGTGGTTGTTTAATTGCTGGGGAAATTGTTTCTCACTCGAAGGCCTTGTGTGCTAACAAGCAGAGCGAAAAAACGTCAGGAATTTAATTCGACATATGCCTAAAGGAGCTGTCAGTTTTTCTATGATATAAGACGTCATTACTGCAAGGTCAGATTGGACATTGCACTAAAACGCTTTTACCAGCTAAACTGTGCCTCTACAAATGCTTGGTTCTGTCAAATCGTCTTTAATGCAGCTCTTGCACTTGAGTACCTACAAAGTTTATCTAAACACCAACTTATCTTTTTCTGACCAATAGTGGCACCCTTTCTGTTTCAACTGGTCCAATAGTCTGTTTAATTTCAGATGAAAATGCGGAGAGTGCGTTCAGTTTAGCGAGTCTGAATGTGACAGAATGCTATCAGACTGATTGTCACTTTGATGAGATTAGAAATGTACAAAATATTGATCCCCTAGAGGTGGTTAAGATTATGACACCATTTGTTAAACTGATGCTTATGGATGAGCGCCTAGATCACCATATCAATTGATACCATTAAATCGATTTTTGAGTCCATGCTCATATTATTTCAAGTGCAAGACATGCGAAAGTCTTGTACCCAGGGCGGGTATTAGTTCTTGTTACATTGTTAATTTCGTTATGTCTGACTGTATTAAGTCAAGTCGTGCATCAGATAAAAGGGCAAGTCATAATTTTTTGCGTCTTTTGGGCATGTATTTAATTTTGTTTTGTCCACCAGACGCAGGAGACTCTACCACCCAAGGGTCACCCGCGGTCAAACTTCGGCTGCGCGCGCGTTATCGGGGTCACCCGAGGTCACGATCGCTAAAAATTCTTACCTGCATTTTTTCGAGCATGGCGATTAGGTCGTCGGCCTACAAAGACACAACAAGTAGAAATACAAGTACAAACAAACAAACAAACAACAATCGGACGGGTCGAATGACGTCACAAAACCCTGTGGCGATGGGCGAGGAAGGGTTGGTGTGTTGTTGAATGGAAAAGTAAACTGGTGATGTGGTTTTGAAAACTCATATCCAATCGGCGCATGCAACAAATTATATACCAGCGGGATCCGCTTCGGTCGACGATTACACGAATCGACGTGACAATTAAAACATAGAAATCAGGTGTAGCACTCGACAGGCCAACACTCGCACACACACTAAGGTTTGCTACACTCACATCACAAGGCCGCTACAGCTAAAACCGCTACACTAAGAATACTGTTTGTTGTACTGTCTACAGTCGAAAATACAAACGGAACTACAGAAGTTTCTTATTTGTTAAAAGCTAAAAGTATTCTTCTATGGTAGCAAAACTAATTTTGCAGTTGTGCATTGTTCGAACTCTTATGTGTTTGGGTTGAATAGTTTTTTTCGACTGTAGGCAAATTCACAGCAAGACAGTAACAAGCACACTCTTCGTACAGCAACAAAAACAAATCTACAAAAACAATTTGTAGGTCTCTACAACTCACCTTGTCATTAGAGGCGTCGTCTGAACAGGGATCACACAAAACACCCCCGTCTGACTCTTTGCTGTAGAAGTAAATGATCGGAATATTAAACGAGAAATATAATCACCAACAAATAATCAACTACTTTAAGTAAAATGCAAAACCCGTTGGAAATGTGGTTGTGTAATTGACAACTGTAGTAAAGGTTATGTTGTTTGTGGTGTGATTTTCACGTCAGGACAAACGTGGGTACAAATCGTGAAACTCATCCAATTGCATTAGATGCCTAAACGATCACCACCATGCGCACGAGCGCCAACTGGCGGAACAAAATTTCCGCATTCGGTCGCTACCTTCTCGGGTCGTTGAGGTAAGTAGCGAGTGCAGCTGCTTTGGCCATCCTCTCAGCTTTTGCCTTTTGTGCCGAGTGCTTCTGCAGGGAGCCTATAAAGCGGGCCGTAATGCGAAGGGTGTTTTTCTTCACAGGCATACCGTACTGGTCAACCAGCAGCCCCTCTTCAGTCGTAGATTCGCCCACAGCAGGTTGGTCAAAAGAAGTGGCTGCAGAGACGGCTGCGCGCCGCTGGCGGAGTCGGCCCACTTGGTTTTTATCACCGGGACCTAGACTTTTAATCCGGCGAACACCATGTCCTTGCTGGTTGTGAAAAGCACCTTCACCATCGACAGCCCCCTGAATGGAATAGTTGCCGAGACTTTCTGAGCTGGCTTGGGAAACTAATTTCCGCGGTTTGGAAGTGGGAATCGGCCAGTAAATAGTCGGAGAGAATGGAAACGGAATATCCTCTTGATCTTCGGCACCAGCACTGGACAACCGTCAAAGGTTGGGTTGTTAAATGGCAAGGGGCGAAACAGCTCTTGACAAACACTTTTACGCATTCATACATAAACATTCATACTCGTTACTGCAAACGATCAATCTGTTCAAACATTATCGTAGGCCGTAAGCATTTGTACTTCAAGTGCCGAAAGCATAAAACTACCACCTGATTTATCACACAACCTAGCCTAGGCTTATTTTCGAAACACAAAATGTTGGACAGATAAAGAAAAGCCGTTGTATGCCTTCTTTGTCTGAAAATTATTGGCCACAATACAATGAGAAAAAAACGCATTCTAAGTTGTATATTCACCTCACAATGGACCTATTGTGATGTCATAACCACCGGACGGCTTACATCGCACCGGGTGTTCCTTACTCACTACGACCAACGGGAATTCACAACAACAATCTACGACAAGTAAATTAATTTCAGGCCGGGTTAACCCGGGGCTCATAGCTTCATTTTTACGCAATCACCGATCGATGGACTCTGATCGTCCTGCGGATTATGGCATTGGGATTAAATCGCTTGAATGCATGCGGAAACACAATAAATCAACATTTTAACGGTCGATAACCAATTGCGGCGCTATTTAGCGTTTGTGACGTCACAAGGTTGAATGGGATTGTTTATTCAGCGATTGTTATGGCCATTGCGAACCTTAAACGTTTTTTTCGCTGGAATTTTGTTCAGCGATTGTTATGGCCATTGCGAACCGAAACGTTTTTTTCGCTGGAATTCTGCCTACAGTCTACATTCTTGAGCAAGGCAAATATTTTGTCATCCCCGACACCACTGTGACGTCACAATGCCAACGACGTTCACAACAGTGACGTGCCAAGTGTGACAACAGTAGGGCTTCGAGATCAAGAACGCCAAAGTTTGTTTAACTTTTGCACAAATTCCGTTTCACGGAAAGACGCCGAAAGGTGATGTTTACTGAGCGGTTTAGGGACGACTGAGAGGTCAAAAACAGAAGGTTGACTTCAGGAAATAACATTTGCAAACCACTAGAAATTATACCTCTCAGAACAACATTTTTTGTAGTTTTTAAATCATGCAGCCAACATACTGCATAATACAACAGACATACAACTATACTATTACTAATGATGGTAGATGTCTTACTACAACTTTAAGAATGCCAGTTATATCAACCAAACCGTTTTGACAAGTATATTAATTCTCTCGAGAGTCGTTCTGAATTGGTCAGCCCTATTCACACATTACGTTGGGTTTCATATTACAACGTACACAGGCAAGCTGTACCAACATACCGCACCCAAACAGTTGCTGTATCGGATTAAGTAGGAATATAAAGCAACAAGTGCTTGAGAACAGACCCCCGTCCGGTTTTCGATTGTTACAACCATTGTTGCGAATTCTCAATGAGCCAATAGGCGTATTATGACGTAACAAAGGGCCTGTGTGAAATGATAATTAGGTGCAGTTTTTGCTGCTTGCAACTCTAAATGCCAAATCTAAGACTTTTATTAAATGTTAAAGTAATTGTCTTTGACGTTGCCTTCTAAAGTTTTGGCATTGCAAGCTGCCGCATCTATTATTAACAAACTCTGTTTTTAGCACCAGGCAATCTATTGATTAGGGTCAAAGACAGTGAACCAAGTATTCTCTTGTTAACAAGCTACTCATTTTAAGATCTATTCCTCAGGGAATTCTTTAAGGAAAAATAACAACTCCAAATACATGTATCTAAAACCCAACATAACTAGCCTTTTTATAAATTACCACTTTTGGAACTGGTGCCTTTTAACAGACTGCTCACAGCAAATAAATTAAACATCTGAAAAAAACAGACCATTTCCTTGTTTCCCAAACTGCCAACTGCCGACACGCGGCTTTACCAACTTTTAGGCAAGAATGGCCTGCGACGACCCAAACTCCTTTTTTCCATACTTCCTTATCTAAGAACTGCACAGAAATAACATTGTTTTCTTGGAAAACACGACTTTCACGTGAGCGCCCACAGCAAACAAGATTCCTATATCGACAGAAAGTACACGCAAATAAACTCTGCCATCATTGTCAATCATTGACAAGCAAAAGTACATTTGTGTTCGACTTGGGTGCGCGAGGGGGTAAATATGATCTAGCGTAAGGCGCGGCGTGAAAAAGGCGCTTTGTTTTCTGAAAGGAAAAATTTTAATCAAGGACATTGCAAGGGGGCAAATAAAGGCATCAAGGTTCGCGCATTACAACCTATAATCCTTTTGGTTCTAATAACCATTTGATAATGTAAACGAAAGAAATTAATTACAAATTGCNATTGCAAGGGGGCAAATAAAGGCATCAAGGTTCGCGCATTACAACCTATAATCCTTTTGGTTCTAATAACCATTTGATAATGTAAACGAAAGAAATTAATTACAAATTGCCAAATAGATTTTGTTTGATGCAAATATGGCTGAATTGCTCTGATGCAAAGGGCGCTTTTATCAAAACAGAATCCTTTGTTGCCTTTGATACGCTAAGACTGTAAATTTGGATTAAAAGCGCATTACAGTATCAAACAAATACCTGAACCATAACACTTTGAGCCCCAAATAGTCCCAAAAAATGCGATAATTAATTACCCGGCACCAGAAAAATGAACAGAAACCTCTTGAAACTTGAACCCTCGCAATCCTACACGCTCCTGTGCTCAAGAACCGTGACCGCCGGCACCTCTGATACGTCACAATGCTCAGTGTGATGTCACAGCACGTTGAGGTGCGTGGTTTAACACCAGGACGCGAAAAAGTCGATGCTTATACAGCAGTGAGTGGTCGATTGCCAAAGTCGCGAGGGAAATGAAAAGCTTCCAGTGGGCGCATATTGACGTGATTTTAATAAGGGGCATGCGGCGCTTTTCATAACTCCAGGGCGAGGTGCGAATATTGAGGCAAACAAAAAGTGTATGAGTAATCGCAAAAGGGGCAATTTCCGAAAAGAAAATTGGGGGACAAACAACGCTATAATGGAAAATAGCCGCGAAATATCAATTTCCTTTACAGAGCTTGTGAAAAAAAGTCCTGACTGTAAAAATTTGCCGACAAATTCTCAGCACAAAAATCATAAATCTAAAAATCTGTTTGTTTTTAACACAATCAAAATTTGGAAATGCTAAAGGCCAAGCGACTTCATCAATCTTTATATCTTGCCGTAGCAAATGAGACAAGTTGAATCTCCATTACAGGTAATATTTATTGTTTCTGGCGTCGCGAGGCTTGGATTATAGCCAACATCAGACTAACGGACGCCGTTTGACGTAAAATTCATCCCCAAAGCGACGTTTATGCCCAACCAGACATCATGTATTCGTTAGTTGGCGTTTTCTCCCAACGTGTTCAAATCTAATGTAGTGACCACTAAGGACGCAAAAGTTAAGTTATATATCATATTTACAGTTTAACTGTACGATTTTTATGCATCTTAGGGAGAACGATTTGCGTCAACTGTTAACATGCAGCACCCTTTAGTAGTTTAGCATCCACTGAATTTTTTGTGGCCGTTCATGCGCACTTTATCGATTTTCGCGATTATCAGCAACGCCAATTAGCGCGCCTGAAAGCGAATTCTGTAAAGCCCTACGTCACAAACCCAACAGTTGTCGTCAGTTGTTTTGTGTGACGTCAAAAATCTGTTTTGCAGAAGGCCTTTGCTGCTGTCGCATCTAAACACTAATGATTTCACTATGGCATTTTTGGGGAGTTCATTTATTTACATCGGTGAACGTTTTTTTATTACATGGACCCCTTAACCAGATAACCAAAGCTACAATTCCCCGTCAGGAGTTTACTTCGAAAATAGTATGCTTAAATCAGTACTTCAAGAAGATAAATTAATCTCCTATAATTGATACACGTTTATTTTACAGTTAGTATCAAAAACATACCCATACATTTTAAACAAAATATCCCTCTAGCGGTGAATTCCCCCCAGTTGCGAACCACTGATCTAGACGCTCATAAGTATCTATCAAGTATCAAATTTTCTACTTTTTTGCTGCTAAGCTCTCAGTTTCAACCTTGACAGCAGACATTATGACAAAATGCAAATTGACTGCAACTCAACTGCGTTAGCGGAAGGAAACACACAACGCTATGTGTGACGTAAGATATGTGTACCGTGTCACAGTCTACTGCTTTTCATGTTGTTTCCGCCAGATTTGAGCAGAAATTCTTAACCCACACTGGAGTATTTCTGACATGTTTGATAGATTAAACACCAGGCAGAGAAACGACGGTTTGGGCCTAAATGTAAACGGACTTGAATCACATCCTTTTCTCAAAAAACGTCTAAAGCTTCCCAACAGTTGCTTAAATATGTGCCTACGACAAACCCTCTATAACATCAAACTGAAACTTATTTTTTGCAATGGTAGACAAGATCTAGATTGTCTAAAACACTATATCGGTACTTCCAAGCACTGGGTCTTTAAACTAAGACCGGCCTGGAAACAAAAGGCAACACGGAACCCACAATCGCCTCCGCACACTGCCGTGACGTCACAATCACAACTCGATGGGCACGCACGTTAAACAATGGGCACGTTCGAAACGATGTCTGGGTTAAAAAAATTACTCTGGTGCTCCGCGTGTGGTTGAATGGTTTTATGTCACATGCCGTGGGACATCTAGCGGATAAAATAATTTTATGCTTTAGGATTTGACGAAAAATAATTTTTTGACGAATTTACCAAATTTTGTTCAAATGTTTTGGACACGCACCAAACGCTTGCGTTAGAGTTTTTAACCGGTTCGACTTCACTGTTCGAGAAAAGCGACGTTTGCGAAAAAGCAACACGAAGTAGACATGCTTGAGAAAAGGAAACATGAACGAGGAACTCTCGACACTTCCTTTTACACGCGCAAGCGCACATCCACTTCCATCCGTGAACTAGCTTTCAATCATAGGTTATGACGTCATAACGGTATGTTAAAATAATCGTTGTAGTGAAAAATTGTATTTTGAACCATGATCAAATCGATTTTTGAATATTTAGCAAATTTCACGTTGGTACGCTGCGGTTTATTGCGTCACAGAGAAATGGCAGACATTGGAAGGCGTTTATTATTTGGCTGCGATCGTTGGGCGATTATCCAAGTTGCATTAATCACCGTTTGCGGCTTAGTGCCTGGCATCGCCCGTTCTGACGCCTCGCCAATTAGCAATTGCGGCCTGTGAAATGCATTTATTGAACGCGCAATACACGAAACAGCCGCGGAAACAGTCATAGGGCTTCCACAATTGGCACCTGAACTCAGGAAACACGTGCAGCGCATTGAAATTTCATGTTTCAAGCCTCAAGTCGAAACATCTGAACTTCTGCATTTAACACGGGTAACAGTAATAACCGTACACACTGAATCACACACACACACACACACACACAATCGGACAGTCGCAACCATTCGCTGTTTCGCCCTGTGATGTAACTTACCTGGCGGTCAGTGCCGGAAGATAAATGACGTCATCGTCGTCTTCATCGGATGAGAGATCAGCAGCGAGGTAAGCGCGATCGCGCCGTGATGACATCATAATGCTCGAAAGCTTATGCTTGTTGATCGAAATTATTGCAACAAAACTACGTAAATGTCAGACAACTGCAAGTTCAGAAAATACACTTGTAAACAACGGGAAGATTTTTGTGACGTGTTAAGGACATAATGACTTCAACTTTAATGTAAAAGCTGAAAAAGGTTGCCTTGCAAGATGTGTGCTTCCAACAGTGCCTAAAGCTTTATCTTACTGGAGAAAAGATTTTTGCCTGTATATGACAGAAGTTGTACGCAGCAAACTCTCACAAAACTGAGCTGCAGATAAACAAGCTACTGCGCTGCTTGGGACACCAACTATCTCGCGTATCGCATCAACGTGACCAGCACTGTCTTTTTTCACCCAACGCGGGCAATGAATAGAGCAGAAAAAAGTGGGACTGGTTGACGACAAGCTGACATCAGGTGAACGGCGGACGTTGGTTAGGGAACTGATTGAAGGTAATCGGGGAAACAAGAGCTGTTGCGTGATTTACGCGGTAAAATCAATACACATCCACCGCTAAGTGTACAGCGTCACGCGTTCTCACGACTCCCTGGCAATTGCAACAACCTGTTATTGTTGGTGGTTAAATGTGGGTTTCATCTGTCACCAAATTTCACGAATGTCAGTTTAAGATCCAAAACCTAATTTTTTTATGATTTCCTGCAATGTGTGCCCCTGCCTGTGCTGGAATTGGTTTGAGGGCAATGCCGTGACAGAAATTGTGTTATTTTTGGTCGACTGATTCTACAAGACATTAGACTTGGTATAAAGACCTCGCAAATATTCTGAAAATGTTTTTTCCAATACGAATCTATCTTTAGGTGTTTTCAGAAATTTAAACAAACTTGATTTAGATACAAAATTGCCAACTATGAGAACTTCAAAACTCTAAAGCTCTTTCCTTTTGTAGCGCACAAAATTGCACTGGCCTGTTAACGCAGCTGTTAAAATACTAACAGTATTGACAAAACCCATTCGCATGCGCAAGTATAAGACATTATAAAGGCCCCAGCATGCTACCTTGTGGAAGACCATCCTATGCCAAAGTTTGTTTGTCTTAAGGATCAACTCGCGAGGACTAAGCCCAACCAACAACAACAACATCAGGCTTGCTAACTGCCAAAAGGCTGAAAACCGTTGAGCACTTCTGCATCCTCTGACGTCATTGACCTGTTATTCTGCTTCGAATTTGCGACAATGGCGAATCATGCCACGAAATTACTCATAGGCTCGTTACTGCCAAGGTCTGAGAAGTAATTTTGTAAACATGGCAATGAGTTATAAGGTCAGATACTTAAAAATAAATGTGTGGTGTACGATTTGGTGTGTCAGATAGTCCGCTGCATGCGCACATGCAAATGTACGACATGATTCAGTGTGAATTTAAGTAGTAAATGCATTGTTCAAGCTTGTTTTGCCAGCGGTTTTTTACTAGTATCACGAACAACGGGGTGAACAAAATGTTAAATGCAAAACTTGCGTTTGTTTTCTATGACTCCTATTGTGTTAAGCCACGCTTTTTCTGTACCGCTTACCCTATATAGCACAGAAATCAACTCATGTTTTGACATCACTTTCCATTACATTGTCGTCACTAAATTCGGGGCTGCATCACTGAGCAATATAGTTTTCACAGCGCTAGATGCCCTTGCCTATGTTTAAAATGAAACCAAACGCTCTTTATACACTACTATCGATTCCCATCACTGTAACTCGTGAACTCGAAAACCCTCAGAACTGTTCGTAAACTTGTCAACGTAGAAGAGATGAAACTGTCGAGCGTTTTTCGAACGTAAACAGCTCGACAGTTTCACGGCTCACACACTAAAATCTGCTATAGTTGGTTTGCGGCAGCAAAGAAACGCCGATCAATAGCACTATAACACACTTAATGTTAATCACCTGATCAATTTTAGATCACTCGAAGCGGATAGGCACTTTTTTCGCACAACGGTACACCTACTTTTCAGCGCACTGCCACCAAAACGCATAACTCGCCCGGATCGATGCACGTGATCATGGGGCACCGAAGCGCATCGATTAGCACATGACGTCATGCCAGAGGGATTACAATGCTTAAGCGGGACGGGATTTATCATAATACACATTCACAAGGCGAGTTTCGCCTAATGAATAATTCTATACCGTGGTTCGCAAATCGTTTCCTGGTCGCGATGCTCCACAATTCCGGCCTCATTAAATGGAGTTTTAAAATCCAATTACTTGGGATTGTTAAAACCCCCCAGGAAACAACTGCAAAATGCTTGCGGGTCGATGTTAAGCAGATGAGTTTGAAATTAAAGCAACCGCACGTTACCTCACTGTATGACGTAAGGGGACTGACAAGACCCATTCTGTGTAACTTGGGTGTTTATCGATCAGCTGGATTTTAAACTCCTGGCTAAAGTCGAAAAATTCTTCCTGATTTAAAAACGTGCCCGATATCGCATTTTTTAATTGATAATTATTTCATTTTATCCGGGCAGATTATCATAGAAGATCGATCTGTTTAACTCCAGTTTTTAGAACTTAACCATCTTCACGCTATTAAGAAGATAAACCACATCTTGCGACATAATAAACATTCCGACATTCTGCCTAATTTTACAAAAAGCTTAGTGGCTCAATAAGACAACGCTTATATCGACTAAAAACTCTTGCTGTAATCTCGTTTAAGATCCAAGCCCATGTCAGCCAATTAAAACACAAAGCGTTGTTCTCCATACAAACCCCGCATCGCCAACTGTAGGAAACGCCTACAAGCATAAGGTAAAGTATTTTAAAATCTTCTAGAATAGATAAAAAGCTGCCAGAATAAAAAACCTTCATAGGAATGTTTACTGTATTAACGCAGATCCCAAAAAGCTTCGGTTTAATTTTGAGATTCAAAAATAGTTTGTTTACTGTCGACTGCACGAAGCGCGTTTGGAAACCCGGTTTGCTCATTTCGATTTTTTTGTTTAAAGACATAAGTCGACAGCTTCTCTGAAGTTTTTGTTTTTCTCTTTGAACTGCTGAAGCTGCGTTATGATCGGGCAAAACGTGCGATGCTGCTGCATTGATATATTGCGCATCCTGTCAGCTTCGGGGAAGTTGATATTCCAATCAATCACGTCACACCAGTGGGTATCTGTTGTTGTTTATGTTTGCCCCCTCCAACACAAAGTTAATCGTGCTACCTGTAACTCCGCTGGATGCGACGACATCCATTAATGCCATGGATGTGACGACAAAGCAGAGATAACAAGGAGAGAGGAAAGAGGAGAAACAATGAGAGATGGAGCGAAATAAAAAAGGAATCAGTCTTCAACCAAAGAAGACGCAGCTTTCACATTTTCCCGACAATTTTAAGCCATGTACAGCACTCTAAAAGACGTTTTTACCGAAATTTCATTCGTTTAGGACAATGAACTATCTTTTCGCTACGTTTTACAATGCAACGCAAAAACTAAAGTTTAACACGACATTGTATTAACTGCAGTAGCTCCAACTCATGGAAGTTTTTTGAGACTCAGTTAACCTTCAACTGTAAATATCTAATCCAAATAACAAATATGTCTTACGTTGCTAAACATGCACATATATTCGTCGTGTGCATCCAGCACTGTAAATATTATATCAACGTAGCAGATCTTAAAGCAATCCCACGCATACTGCCTTGGTTTTTACATTGCTAGTCGCTGAAACAACACAATCATTCCCTTAAAAGCTGACTGCAGGTGCATCCCGACAGAGCACAGGATTTGGACTTTTTCAAGAACAAAAATCTTTTATCCATCCAAGTTATGTAAAGCAAACAGCGCTGAGCACAGCAATGGCCTGTGGCAAGTGCTCATAGATTTACAAGTACTTCCGCATGTCACGAGCCAATGCCAGCGTTAAAAACTGCGATAGCCTGTTTAATTGTTCTACTTTGTGCATTTGAAGCGGATTGGCAAACGAGCTTTGTACAGCCAACCGGCATGCTTGAAAGCATTGTTTACAGTAATCGAAGGGCTACATTTTGATTTGCTTTACACCGTTATACGAAGACAAATATTAACTCGGTTTTAAATTAAAAGGGGGATTTTAAAACGGTCACCATGACCACAAGAAGTCCCTTTTAAAACCCGCTTAAAGTTTGACAAATTAAACAAACATAAACAGTGTTTTGATTGGTAGGAGGCGCCGCAGGAATTAACGGACGCAGAGTTTCACGCCTTGCCACTTGTCGAGTCCCTAATACAACAAACCGACCGGCGCATGAACAAAGTGAGCACACGGGATTGCCGCCCTGTTTCATGTGGTGAACTTCAACCCTCGATGTTGACTCAAAAGTCACAGCAGTTGGGGACTTTGTGTTTTTATAACTTCGAATTATAGTTTGTTTGCATGTGTTGATTCCCACGTTTTGGGAACAACCTAATTTTTGTGGATTAGTTTGAAACTTCTCTGTTCTAGTTTTGCTGTAACATTTTTTTCTACGTGTTTTATATTAGTGTACAGCAACCAATCACATTCTACTGAACTGAAGCGGTTTCAAAGCGCTGGCTTAAAATATAAAACCAGCAACTGGTTTTTGAAGGAAGGCGCAAAAAGAGAAGTTTTTAATCTGCGCAAATACTAATAAGGGTATTTAACTACAAAACTAGGCTTGTACCTTGAATCGGAATCACATTTTTGACTCGTACAAGCGTCGCTGGCGTGTCTTTGCTTCTTCAGGCCAAGGCGCCGCCTAGGGGGCGACGGTGTCCAGAAATTGTTGCCACTCGGTGCCGCTAGTAATCCACTTATGGGCGACCAACGGCGATTCGAATCCGGGCTCGTTTTCGGAGGTCGTAAGATTTCGGTGGCTGCCCGACGCCGTTGCAGGCCTTTGGCTTGAGGTAAAGAGGAAAACGAAGCACGCAGTTCGGCCTTTAGGGACAGACGGCCCGGCACCGGGGCCTTTTGGTTGCTTTGATCGATGACGTCATCAGCACTATGACGCACCGACAGTCTCCGGAAGGTCTTCATTTTGATGCAGATTTATTAGGCTTCAAAGTTTCAAAGGTCGCTTTTTAACAGTCTACGTTCTTTTTTTAACAATCTACGTTCCGAAATTAGCGTCTGAATGTGGTAAGTTCAACAAGAGTTAAAGCCACTTCGTTTTTTTCGGTTTCTGGTTCCCTTCATCTGCTATACCCTTATTTGACGACCTTTCTTACAAAATTATGACAATACAATTTTTTTAGGAATCGCCGCAGACCAGTACTACGACGAAATAGGGTTTGGTTTCGAAAGGTAACAGATAACAATGAGACTATGTTATCACGGTAATTATTTTTGGATATCGATAAGTATGACCCTAATGTGAAAGGTAACGCCTGCCTCAAAGAGTAGCGCATTGCCGTCTTACGTTTTTGTATAGTTGCATATGCGCCAATATTATAATCTGGTAGAAAACTATAAAAGCATGTTTTTATCAAAACCGATTCGTCGCCTAAAAATATCGGAACGCTCTTCTCACCTAAGCAGGTAATCAATACCTTCGGCTTTAATCATAAACGTGGTGGAAAGCTTCCATGCGGCAAGTGGCAGAAGGCACCATATGTCACTGGCACTTAACTTTACAAACGAAATTGGATCAACGATTTAACCTGAAACTGTATACGTTTGCCGACGATGCCGACGATGCTGCCGCGCTTATAGCTACAGGGCGAGTCGAGATTAGTATAGATCTGACTACATGTGCGTTTACAGCGAGTTGAAAAACATCAAATATAGCAATTTTTGTGAATTAAATGTGGTCCTATTAATAACTGCATGAAACTTGCTCGCTAACTAATGCAACATGACCCTTCAAGAAACTTTTCACCTAAATTGTAACAGGTCATTTCGGAAACCATCCCTGTCAACTTGGTTTGTGGCGCTTTAAACCACAACAAGTAACGACCCTTTTGACTTAAAGCGGGTTCTCCAAACAGCTTTGAGCAATCAACCAAATATTACGTTTGACTGCACTAAGTTCGTCTAGAATTCCGCTTTGTTAAACCGCGATTTTTCGATGCTCAGCAGGCGAGGCGACGTCTGCTCTCTCACTGAACTGTTACACTCGCTTATCAATCTCCCATGGGACAGCGGGCAACTGTTGGGAGTTATAGGGAAGTGTCCTTCGCAGGGCAATTGAAAGCACGGGAGCGCAGAGACTGCTGTGTACACATTCTACGCACTGAACCTATTCACTCCGCTGACGGTCCAACTTTATCAACAAGAGGTGATTCGCGCGCCACATCGACCGAAAGAGCTATCACGTAGATTACTGCGGGCTATACACAACACACACTGTACGTCAACTGAATGTTACAACGCGGCTAGCTGCGGCATTGCAGAGCACCGAGG
>QXVZ01015378.1:0-14420 GCA_008931825.1 Phallusia fumigata | reverse complement strand
AAACGCGGGTATCCACGAATCGCCAGGAATGACATTACATTTATTGCGGCAGCAAGTTCGTGCACGGAATTAGTCCTTGACAACCAAGCCGCCAAATCACTGCAAATATAACATAACTACAAGACTTATTGCTTCTGATACGAGAGATAGTGAGCAAGCGTTTTCGTCATGTAGGGAACATTATGATTGAAGCGCGACTGACATTTATCGTTAAGGTTGCCAACCGTCCTTTATTTCAAACGACAGTCCTTAATTCAGCTTTATTTGTCCTTGTCCTTTATTAAGATTCGAAGTGACACTTTTTGTCCTTTATTTTGAAATGGTTTTAAATGAAGACTCACAAAGAACTGAAGCAAATATGGCATAAAATTGGTATAAATGAAATCTATGTAAAAAAACTTTTAATAGTAGTGCCCATATTTCATGTCATTATCAGATCAAAATATTAATTGGAAGTGTGTTTTCAAGACATGATAAATTATCAGTCAAGTCCTTTATTGTGGCTCAACAAAGTTTGCAACTATATTTATCGTGGGTGACACTGTTTTTCTAAAGGACACTGTATTGGGTTCAGATGGAAAGAGAATGGTAAAAATGCCATACAAGGGCCCGTACCGGGTACTGAATGTCCTGCTTTCGGTAAACTACCTAATTGGAAAGCACGGGGAATTTCCAAAACAAGTAGTGGATTGAAACCTATTTTTGCCAAAAATGGTACATACACATAGGAATAAAGTAACCTATGGAAGGTACAAACTAAGACAACGCACACAAGAAAACAGAATGTGTGTGCGTGTTTTTCAATGCAGTAACTGATTTGTTTTTGTAGTGATCATTGATAATTGTCTTTTTTGTTGTTTTTTAATCACACAAGAAACAGTTAGTCATTTATGTCAGCAAATACCCGTAAAAATAAAAGTTCAAAAAATTAAATATGCGTTTCAGAAAGTCGTTTACTGGGGTTTTGGGAACACAAGGTCTAGGGTCTCGGTATATTTTACTCATTGATAACCTGCCAGGTAGTTTGCGAAAGTGACGTTTACGCAAGAAATGCAAACAATTACAGTACGAGGTGATGCGGACCTTTTTTGCAGTTTATTTAAAATTCTGGCTCCTACTTCTCTGGTCACACTATCAATGACAGTTATGTCTTACTTTGGACAATTATCTAAAATAGCTTTCAGCAACACTGAACTGGCGCTTAATTTATTGCCAAATGCTCTTAACTATATCCTCATCTATGTAGGCCTACTGATGAAAATTATGTACAAGCGATGTGAAAAAATCTTCCCCGCATGTTTATCGTTTTTTTATAGAAAAACAAACGTCACACACATAAAGGTACGCTGCACATAAAACCAACCAAGCAAAACATGTCCATTTCAGATGTAACAGCAATATGGACAGCATTAACTACTGATTAACTAGTAGATAGTTCTATCAGTGTTTATTAAATAGGTAACCTGACATTTGTGGCTTTACGCAAGTATAATGCCAAGAAAATAATACTTTGGCTCCAATAGGCTGCAAAGTTTATATTTTTGGTGGGTGGAACGTGGATGGTCGCGTTATCACCAAATTAGACCAATACAAAACACATCAGTTGCACATATTATTGTTTTATATCATTTTTTGTCGGCATTCGTCTGTAGTAAACTGTGCCCTGGTGGAGAAATAGGGACGTATTTTATCGCTTTCACAGGCTACAAATAATGATATTTTTCCATCTCCAAAAAAGAAACACAAAAATTGCGCCTATTTGAAAATGTTTACTTGCAAAAGTCATCGTTTTTGCATATAAACAAACTAGTGTATTGTGTTACAAAATGCGTGTTGCAATGTGACATCAAAGATAGGTAAGTAAAAACCCCACACTCTTCAGTAACGCTGCGGTCGCGGACAAAGTCGCATGAAAAAACGGCCAAGCCGAGTACACTTCTTCAGTTGATAATCATACTGTTCATGTTTTACAATGGCTTCAGTCAAATTGTGCAAAACGAATTTCAAGAAATTTTGTTTGGAATTTTACCTAATTTTGTGTTGATAATTTGTGTAAAAAATTTCTGCAGCCGTCTTTCAACGATAAAATATCATAATAGTAGTGTAGATATCCTGATGTGAATGTGAAAATCTATTTGCTTGTTTTGGAAGAATCGCATCACCACTTTCTCCGTTCCAGTCTTAGAAAAATTAAATAAATGGCAAAAAAATACTAGCTACAAGAGGGCTTTATTATTTTTAATTTTATGCTTAACAAAAGCTAAAACGCTTTATTTCATGCAGCCTACTTGCAAAATCGTTGCAGTCTTCAACATATGTCGTATTTCTTACCCCTCCAATACAAACATATTCACCAAAACAACCCTCAACTCTGCAAAATAAACATAACGTTTGATTGCGAAGTTCAGCAAAACTCGAAACTACTATAATTTGCGTTTTAAGAAGTGGGGTACTGCCAAGAACCATTCAGTTAAAAGTTATTTATGTTTGTCTCCGAAAAGTCACTGATAAGTTGCCATGATTTTTCTCACTGGCGTAAAAGTGTTAATACAATTTTTGCTGATCGTTGTTGAGAAACATCATGAAAAGGTTGTGGTTTCCATGTATATCCAAACATGTACACATTAAATACTCTAGTAAACAAAAAGCATCAGTACAGCGAGTTTGTGCAGTCAATACTCAAAATTCTTTAACAGTTTTGTTACGTCACTCCATTTTTTCGCAACTGATAAAACCAAAAGTTTGAAACACTTTGATTTGATTTACAAAGTTTGGCATTTTCTTAATTAATTTCGATAAATGAAATGATTTTTTCATAAATCTGACTAAATTTTTTGGATTTTTGGTTTAAGAGGTTAAATCGAAACGTAATTTGAACAAAACTAGTTATGATTGTCGATTCTGTTTAGTAAAGTAACATACTTTATTCCGGGACACAAAGCAAAGACAGTTCCCTTTGATCCGTAAGTCCTAAACTGTAAATATCCAGGTGTGACTCCAGATACAAGTGGCGGAATACTTGAGTTCAAATGAGTTTTTCCTTTTTCAATTGATATTGGAAATGCCGGACCGTTGTTTGTATCACAAGTTATAGCACCTGAAAATAAAAATATCTATCTTATATTAGGGTAATCGTGAAGAAGATCAAAATGTAGAGAATCTTACCGACATTCGATTCTGCAACAATACTAAGTATCTTTTTCATTGCTTGTTTAATGTTTGTTTTCGGAATAAAACCTTCGTTCGTGCTAAAAAAAACATAGTTTGACTTGAGTAGCTCGAAGTTTACTGAAATCCAACATCTTTACCAAACTTTACCATGATGCCATTTCACAGGCTCTATAACATATTAAAAAGTGATATATTCAAAGCAATCAATATACCATAATAACCCCAATTCCGACATGATAAAGGTATTCCATTTTAGAAGACTAGCCGTCCAACTGCAACCGCTGGGTTAAACAAAACAAATTACCATGGCCCATGGTGTAATACAACAATTCTGTCTTTGATGTGATTGGAATTACCGAAAAAGGTTGTTCCTTCCTGAGCTACACAGGGTCAAACCAACAACACAACGGCCTTAGTTTTTTAAAATGTCAAAATTTCATTGATTTTAACACAGTTTACATTTTTGACCCGGTTTATAAGCGACTAGCGGGCTACCATTTTCTAAACTTTTTTTTAAATAAATATGACGTGTCAAAGTCAATAGACAAAAAAGGTCCCTGAAAAGCTTACATCAAAACCTAAATAAAAGGATTTCCCTATCCGACCCAAACGCAGTTTTTACGTTTTTTTAAGCTATGATCATAACGTTTCATGAAAAAATAATTCTACTGAAACATAATATTATTTGGATAAAATTACACGTAATTATTTTTAAAATTCGAAACAAGAACTCTTCCGCTTGTCGAGCCTAAGGCAGCTTGACAAAAGTTTGTCCCATTAGGGGCCTGGTGGGATTACGACACACCGCATTTACCCTGTCAATTGTAAAAGTTTTAAATATTTCATGACACAAATGTATGCACAAATAATTCGCCGTTTTATGGGTGTTAGGGACTTACCCACTGGAGCTATGGGTCAACCGAAACAGGAGGCACACCAGACAAGCATAGACTAGCAACCAATAACATAAAAAAAGAGTTTAAACTGACAGTGACAGAACTTTACCTCGACAACAAACTGTAACCCAGTATGACTTTTGACAAAACTCCGGTGGGTTTGGCGTACAGAAAATACCGATTGGGATAACTTTGAGAAAGATACTGCATCCCGGCCTCCTTGGGAGTTCCCCAGTCCTAAAATTTGTTTGTTAAGTGAGTTGCATTAATTGTGGATACGTTGTTCTTAAATTACCTTCTCGTTTTTAACCAAATACAAAACCTCGCAATAATTGGGAATAGAAGGTTGCATATTATCGCGACATTCAGCATTGTAAGTCATCTGGTAATTTCCGTTAAAAACTGTTTCAGTATAACGTGTTTGGTTGTCGGCGTTGGGTCTGTAACTGTTTACCTATTAGAGCAAATAAAATTTGGAAAAAAAAACAAAAAACGAAACATTTGTGAAAAACTTTACTTACTCGAATTTCTGTGAATGAAGTTGTTCGCAGAAAATTTCCTATAAAAATCATCACAAAGAATGGATGTAATGTTTGAGATGACCTCACAGTGTTGGTTTTTGTACAACTGAATTCCAAATGTGGCCAGTTAGTATCATGCAAAATATTTGTTACACGCTCAGGGACGCAGAGAGGAAATAAGAAGTTGGGAATTTCCCTGGGGCCAATCCCAACTTGGGTTGGATTTAGGAATAAAGACTTTTACTAACTAAAAAACCAACGTTGCAGATACTGCGCAAATAGTTTGTATTAATTGTGTAATAAACGTAACAATCCGTTTGAGCTTTAAATCAACTGCTGACTGGTCGTAAAAGAATCCCGGGTTTCTCTTGACGGCCCTATGTAAATCCTTAACTCGAGTCTTATGTGTCCTACCTTGATATCTCATTGTAATAAAAAGGTGAACTGCACTCAAGTCCCCGAAACTCAACCTAGAAATGGGTATAAATTATTTGTGTGGTTTCCATCCGCTTAAATCAGTGTAGAAAATACAAACATCCATTCCGTAAGGCGCAAACATATTGTTTCCTCCATTACTTAAACGTTCAACGTTGCTCCCACTTGGATAAACATAGCGATAAAAGTTTGGTATCAGATCCCTGACTTCGGATGCTCGTTTCTCAAGATTGTCAAGGATTTTTTTGAAATCGAAGGTATAAGCTGAAAACGAAAGACGTTAAAAAATCACAACCGGAGAGGTAACTTATCATTATCGACCAACGATGACCGACCTATGGAGCATGCCAACAGTGCCGCACTGACCTGAGGAAAAATCGGAAAGCCATTTTTTGCGTAAAGTTCATTTTGTATTTATCTGAATTAAATTTTTTAGCCACGCTAAACCAGTTTTCAGTGTCATATATATATATATATCAAATCATAAATGTATACCCGCGAAATACGTTCATAAAACCAATAGCTCTTCTCAGTTAGTAGGAAAAGTCAATGGCGCATGAGGTACCAAAGGCTAGCTTCCTTTTACAGTCAACATGCGACTCTGGAAGCGCGTTTTTTTATTGTAGTGAGAAAACAGGCTAAGTGAACGTTTTCACCGGAATAAAACTACATTTTTGGCCTGAAACCTAAAAACGGATTCGGGCGGGTTTACAGACCTCGAATAATAAATATTACCTATTGTGGGTGAAAGTGGATAATGTGTTTTAAATAAGTTGTAAAGATTTCCACCATACATCTTCAGGAAATGATTGTTGGTTTGATATTGTAGTAAAGATGTTGATTTCGATGTGTTCGTAGGAGTAGAATGTGGAACGTGGCGAATCATAATATCTTCCGCCTAAAACAAAATAAATACCTAACCATTTAAAAAACATGTGACGCAAAAATTTAACATCTACTTTGCGGCAATTGTGCATTACCTCCATTGAGTAGTAAGCGGAACTCTTGTAGTCATTGGCCACCGCAGCATGAGCTGATCCAAATGCAAACTTGTTTTCCCAGTTTGACCTTTCTTTAATACATGATGTTTTTATTTTTACACAATGGTATGTATGCAATGGATCATAACATCGTACCAAGCTGTACAGAATGTTGGCTTTTTATAGAATGAAACCAAACGTCTTGTTCAGAACAAGTGTTTTCCAAATTGTTTTCATTGACACTTGCCACCAACGTCCAACCTCCACCATCACTTTCCATGTCACAATATACCTGCGTTTTTGTTGGAGCAGTTTAGTAAATATAGTGAGGCGACAACCACTTTATTATACAATCAGGTTATTGAATGATCAAAGAACCACGTTACAACACTTATAAAGGCAATACGAGACACGCGAGAAAAAGGTTCGCTTCACGTCACACGTTTTAGCAGAATTACAGGACCGCTACAATACAATTATTTTGCATCAACATGCAAAACGCGTATAATTGCTTTGTGATGTAAAGCCAAAACGTCGCGAAAATCTAAATGTAGGATAAACAGGCAACACTACTAATTTTCCAAATGGATGGAACGGATAGAACTGGGCGTGGGTATAAAGAAAGGAATTGTTGGAACGAAATTTGACTGTCGGAACTAAAATAAATTCTGTACGAACGTCATATTCATTTTATCTTGACAGTCCCACTTTGGTCAAAAATTTTAATTCGTTCAGAAACTCCTACTTCGTTTCGACAGCCGCACTACGTTTCAACAATCTCATTCCGTTCCTACAGTTCTGTACCACACATACTTCTTTATTCTATTACCACCACTCCGTAAATTAGCGATGAACTTATTCCTTTTTTCCGGCGATTCCGTAAGTTAGTGTATGTTCTTTCCGTTCCATTCGTTCATAATTTCGCAGCGTTGCGCATTATAAACTATACATACTTTTTTCAGTCTGATCAAATTATGTCACCGTCAACTAAACTACACCATTCGTCATAGAATTACAGGAAACCATACGTAAATACCTCAACAGTCTCCAAAGATTTCAGTGGACGTATCAAGTAATATCCACTTTTGGTTATTCCGGTCGCTTTTAGTGCTTTGCAAGATGACAGAGTTGTTGATGGACAGGATGTGGTTTGTTGCTGCTGTTGCTCTTGGAACAAAAATAGAAAAAAGTACCTTTTTTTATAATATCACCCAGAAATTCAAAAATTTAGACCTTTTGCATTTTAATCTAAAACTTAGGATATTAAACCGTTTGTGGCCAAAGATTTGTTTAATTTCGTTGATTAATTTGTTTAGTACTACCAAACATTTATTATTTCAGAAGGATACATGTAAACATACATGGTGAACCAAAAGTAGGTGGACACAAAGTAATAATTACATTTATTTCTTGATTGTACTCAAACTATATGTTGATACCAGATTATTATGTAAAAGTACACGCTATAAAATGAAATATCAAAAAAGTATTTTCTGCTAACCTACTTTTGGTTCTCCGCACAATCCGCCCAAAACCCAAACTTTTCTGCACTATAAAAAAGGAAAATAAAGACAAATATTAGTTTACCGATTTTCACAATCAATTGGTTGGGAATTCCCTTCAGTTCCACAATTATATACACTGAGGTTCCCAAAAGAGCACAAGTTGCAACGATGAAAAATGCATTTAACACTTGTGTAGTGATTCCAGTTAGTTTCCTTGCACTGGCATCTACTAACAAAGATTTGGTTAGTTTTAACTCTGTATCCCTGTACGCATCGGATATCAACAGACTAAGCCCCTTTGTTTTTTTTTTGCAACTTTTTATTCATCCCCTACAAAACAAGAAGTGAAAAAGGCAATATTAAAAAGTTTAACCACTGGTCTACCTCAAAAGAAATGCTACAATAAGAAATAGAATTTGCCTTTAATTCCTATTATTTTAATGACATCATAAACAATGAACGGAATTGTAAGTGGAAAATTATTACGCCCCAATAAGCATAGCTGATGTAGGTTTTGGCTCGCGACTTGGAGAAGGTTGCCGACAACTGCTTTAAAGGCTGCGTGTACGTTATAGACGCAACTCTGTAATTGCGAAGTCTACCTATTAATTTTCTCCAAAAACACAAATTCTGCAGTCTGCAACTACGTACAAGGCTCGTTTACACTGGACGTACCGCAACGCAGGATAGCTAAGCGAAGCAAAGCAATTCAACCACTTGATACCGTAGGTAACGCGTTTAGATGGAGTGAAGCTAGATTGCTGCGTTAGCTGCAGTATGCGAAGTTTTTAGCGACGCACCAAGTGAACCAGCACCCGGCAAAGTAGAGCTTTACGCTGCGTAACGGTTCGCTGGAGTATGTTTTAAACAGTTTAATAATGACATTCGTAAACAATTTCGAAGCAATAAACGTGATGACAAGATGACAGCATTACCGCATGCATTTGTTTGGCTCTGGCACGTATAATCTTTTTAAATAAGAAATTTAAATCACATTGTTGAAACTTTACCGAAACGGTGCAATAGTAGCTAAACCAACTTGGAAATAAACACAAAATGTCACACAAGTTGACACGGACCGCACTGTTACTCCTTATATTATCTACGCCAGCCTATACGGACAAAAATAGCAGCAATAGCATATTTTTGTTCTGGCCATTGCATAAAAAACACCAAAATTTGAAGAAACCAAATTAAAAACATCAACAATATCTGTAGTCATCTTCTAAGAGAATATGACTGAGATATTTGCATCTAAACAAAACTTTTTACCTTCTCTTCGAGACGTTGTCGTGTTTTGTACATGGATCTTGCGATGAATGCAGTCCATGTCTGTTGACGCAATTATTGCAGAAATACACAACCCAATGTCCAGGGATGGGTAGCAAATGCAGACCATAAAATTATCACTCTGAATTCACACACACCAAAACATGACTTGTTACCTCAGCAATGCACCCTACCTTCTCAACTTCCAGTCATTACCAAACACGAGGTTGAGTTACGTCAGCAGCCAACAATAAAGGAATTACTGAAACAATGCAATGGTTGTTGCGTCACCATCTCAAAAGAATACAAGAGGTTGCACCACAAGTCCATAGAAAACACAAGTTGCAAGAACTGGACTGGATTGTTGTGGTGTGAAGTTCGCTATTATTTAAAGTTTCGAATAAACAAAAACTACACTGGGCTGGGTACAATAAGCGAGTATTATGTTAGGTAAGTTTATGACCAGAAATTAACTCTGTGTAGTTGCCGTTAAAAGATTTTAGGAAAAGAGATTGTACTTTATTAGCACGCCATAAGACAAAACGTTAACACTTTTCAATCATCAGATTTGTTCCTTGCAGGAATATAAACAATACCACTTCTTTGACTTACCAGCCCTCAATACACAGGAACTTAAACTTTTGGCCGAAGCATTATTAGTTGTAAACTTTCTTGCCAACTGACAAAAACTATCAACATTTCAAAGAAACACCACATACACAGTTAGAATTAACCAAATTGTTTTTCTGTTTAAACAAAATTTTAACACGCATAACAAATTTGCAGTTAAAAAGCATCACTATTTTTCGGGGTGAAGCTGCTGGAAAAGCAGAAATACACTTGGTTTTTTTGGGAGAATATCAGCAAGCGTAGAAAATATGCCACGTGAAATAATAAACAACAGTATAGTAATAGAGGATGTCACCACTTACTTTTATACATTTTACAGCTTTTATTTTGGTTACTTAACATCATTTTACAAAATAAAAATTATGTACTTTCGGAACACCAATCCTTTGTTGTGTGTGTTTATTCAATATTAATTGCATTTTAAAAACAAAATTTATATCTGTTTAATGCGAGGTGTTTGTCAAAGCTTCATCACAAATAGAATGTTAACGCTATGGGTGAATAATAAGACACACTCGACGACAGAGAAAAAAAGAAGGCAATCTGTCCGTTTCGGTGTAGGTTGGTGTAACGTAAAACAAACGTAGTGAGAGAGAGGCCGCTACATGTTGGTTGTTTACTTGCAATTTAAATTTGATAGTAATCATTTTTAAGAAAACTTCAAACCGTTTTCTATTTTTTTCAATCTTGTGATCCAGTCATCACTTGTAAAACACAAAATACATCAAAACACAACACACTACTGTTTTCACTGCTCCCAATAATAATAAAAGCAATGTTTAATTGCAAACGATTTTTCAAAACCACGATACTATTGCCAGTGCTAAATTTAACTTTGACACTTGGTACACCTTCGAATATCAATACCAAACAGACAACATTTTTAAACTTTTTTTTCGTCCCTGAGTCGTCTATCGCTAGTCGCTCCTTTTTATAATAAATGTATATGCTGTCACATGTATATATAGTTCGTCTGAATATGTTATGAATCATAAGTTTCTTATTTAGCTGAAATCATTTGACGATTATAGATGGTCACGAATACATTACATAATACATACAAAAAGAAGGTATAAGTCAGTGATTGTTAAGACTATCTGAAACCGTGCATTGTGTATCTAACATTATATAACGTTAAAGGACGTGCTAAAAAGTGTCATAGATTTATTCTAAAAAGGTTTTTGCTGTCCTGGATTAATTTAATCAAACTCAAACATATGTAAAGACAGTAGTTGTTGTTTTTTCATCTATAAAATATCATAATTGTCGAAAATATATCACGATGTAAATGTGCCAATCCAGGAATTTGGGTAGAAGAATACCCATTAGTAACATTTCCGTTCCAATCTAAACACAAAAGTGTGTTTTCAAAACCGCTAAATTATTACAAAAACTTTAGCCAAAGCCATATCGTNACTATATTTTATTAAAACGGTCCACAGCTCTGGGATTTACGTGGTTTGCAACCACTGGTCTTGCCGACGTTGCAAGCACGTATACCCCCAGCTGGCGTGTGAAAGGTTTGAGTCCAATGTATTCGCCATATTATTGTGAAACAAAAGCACTGTGAAGGTGATTCAACACAATATTGCTTCCAACCCCTGTCGTTAATGCTAATTCATTTACCTCCATAGAATAGTAAGCAGAACTTTTGTAGTCATTGGATATTGCTGAATGCGGAGATCCAAACGCAAAAGTGTTTTCCCAATTGGAAGACCCTACAAAGATTGGAATGTAACACGAACGGTAACCACAATAATTTTTTTTACCCTGCGTTAAACTGGATTTCGAGTTGGAGTGAAACCAAACGTCTCCATCAGAACAGGTGTTTTCCAAACTGTTTTCATTGACGCTTGCCACCAACGTCCAACCACCACCATCACTTTCCATGTCACAATATACCTGCGTGATGAATATAACAAAAATATTGACGTTTCGTCGTATCTGGGCAAGCAAATTTGGTTTGTGTTCAAGGGCAACTGCCGCAAAAAAGGCTTTGCGGAGCTTGCTGGTGAAACATATTGTTCATGAAACATTTACTAAACATATCTAACCACAAATTACCTCAATCATGGTTTCTAATGATTTTGGGGGACGTACAAGATAATATCCACTCTTCCTTATTCCTTGAGTTTTTAACTCCACACAAGATGAAGCTAATGAATAGAATTGGTTTCGCTGGATTCTCTGATTTGTTTTCGAGCTTACAACATCTGCAAAAATACATGACATTTAAAGCACAAAGTTCAACACATATAATTTTTGTTTTTTGCGGCAAACACTGAAATTGTGTTGCTTCAAAATATTCTACGCTCAGACTTTGAAAGTTCATTTACGCATTTTTATGTTGGCAAAACACATCCATTCACTGAAAACGACGGAGATACTTCCAAACTGATTTGTAGGAAAGATCGTTCATAGAAAGTTTATTTTAAACTACCACTCGTGAAAATAGAGTACCGAAAGTAAAACTAAGCCGTTACCTGGTAGAGTAACCAAGTTCTTTGAAATTGTGCTCACTTCAAAAATGATATACATCGTTGCTCCCAACAAAAAACAAGCGGCGACTATTAAAAGTCCGCACATACACACAATTTTGATGGAAGCGTTTGTTTTTTTCCTTGCATCGCCTGAACGAAATATGAATGCTGAGCGAAAAATAGCTTTTTCTGTTTATTTTGACAAGCCACCACAACAAAATGCATTGAATACAGCGCGACTGTTAATTTAATTCAGAACCATTTACCCTGATTTCGATTTCCGTCCACTTTATCAACACTTCGTGGTGTACAATATTCGTACACATGTTTCTCCGTATTTTGGGGAACCATTTCCATCTATATAGAAGTAGACACAAAGGATAAAAACTAGAAAAAGACAACAAACCCACAGATTTACAAACTATAGCGACTACCTTTTTTAGGTTGTGTGTAGCCTGGTATTTTTTTTTTCAGCGATCGAATTACTTCTGCAACGACTTTTCTTTGCAGTTGTATTCTAGATTTTAGGATCACAGAGATTTGTTTTGCACTGATAACGGAAAAGAAAAAGGATTCTAGAAACTAAACCATATGACACGTTTGAAACAACGCCCATGCGCTGACAGCATTGTTGTTGGCAACTGAATTATTTTGTACGCATGAGGAAACCCAACTTAACTTTCCTACTTTGGCCTAGTTCCGAACTCACCCTTTAGCGATACAACATACAGTTATAGTGGATTCATCACGCAAACCGAGGTAAATATTATAGAGAGTCCGCATTAACGGCCTTCACGTCTTCATTACCGATAAAACAAAACGTATCACCCCGAAGAATCATGACATAATATGCACTGCATTCACAAAATTCAAACAAACACTACACATACTAATTACTTTGCAAGCACACCATTTATTGCGAAATATACGATCTTTCTATCTTTTATGCTATCTGTCTCAACGACAATCAAGAAGCAGAAAATCACGGTACATACAACAAAAGTAAAAAAAAACGATTAGGGTTAAAAATGAACACATACATCGTGCTACTGTACATTTCAAGTGTGATGAGCAAGTTTAGATTTAAAAAATTGTGCTATACTGCATGTCAAAACAAAATTGTGGATTTAGTTTTATTTTTACTTTGCTCATTCATCTTCAACGACATTTATTTGACATTTATAAAAAACAACCCAACGGGCTTTGAATGATGGGTTACAGCCGGAATGCTGCATCATTGGTGTATACTGTATGCAAACGTTACACATAACATGTCGCCAGTTTCCGCAATCTCTGACAACAGTGAGACTTGACATTTGTTCATATTCCATGGCCAAGTATAAGATGACTAATAACCTGATGCCAAACGTGTTTTACTTCCTGGACCCTTTGTATCAGGAATTGCACATCAGTACGTGCATGCAAACGTTGCAGCATTTGGCGGGTTTCGGCAAACGTTGACCTCGTTGTAGATTAAACATTGTACACCTGAGAGTAATTTAGTGTTGGAACACAGTCACTAATTGTCTATTATTTTTTAGCATTACCGACCTAAAGAAATTCCCGACGATCAAGAACTTGATCATGGACAGGTATAACGATAATGGAGTAACTGAATGTCATTTGGTAAACCCTTTTAGCCACAAACTACAACGACACAACCTCAAACAAAGAAAGAACACCAAATTTACGTTTTTGAAGTGTCGTAATGCTGTGGATGGAATCAGTGATGCAAATCTATGAAAATTTTTACTTTTCTTTCAAACTTTTACTTTCAGCGTGTGATTTTTGTGTATATGACGTTACATTTATTGGCGAAAATTTATGACGTCAGAACATAGATTTTGTTGTCACAAATATTGGGTTGCCTTTCGACTCAGACAGACTTATGACGTTAAAACTCTTTGCGGTCGCTTGACTGTTGCAAAACTACTTTAAAAAGTGCTAAAAAATATGCACTTTACAATGTTTTTTAGATAATTCCGTAATTCAGTAATCGTATTTAATTTTGTGTAACCGCGAATTACGGGCATACATTTTTCTTACTACAACAGTCAGCGTAATGGGTCAACTCATAACTTCCTTCCCTGATTGCTTTAGTGTAACTTGTTGCAGGGATGTAGTGGCAATTTTATAGGTTCCGGTGCTCTCTGCATCTGTGGCGACCACGGTTTGTTGGGTCCACGGCATATGCGTCTATGAGTCTCAGTTCGTATTACGGGTGTTTTGNCGGTTTGTTGGGTCCACGGCATATGCGTCTATGAGTCTCAGTTCGTATTACGGGTGTTTTGTTAATTGTTTAATTGTTCTTTACTATGCGTGGCCGATTTGGATTATAGGGTCGTCACTTATTATATGTGAGAACTGGATTCCACCGTCCTTGACAATGCCATAACCTCCGTACACACCCTCAAAGCTCCTGAGCTTTCCAGGACTGAGTCCCGGAATCCTCACACAGGTGTTTTGCACTTCAGGTTGTTTGTTTATTTATCTTATTCAAATAGAATCCAAGACAAGAAAACAATGCATTAGA
>QXVZ01015356.1:0-14962 GCA_008931825.1 Phallusia fumigata | reverse complement strand
ACATTAGCATTTAAAAATATTGTTGGTGTATCTGTGTGACTTCTCTTTAGATTTATATTAGAACTTTTTAACAAAAGGTGAACACTTTAACTCGTAACTCCATGAGTAATGCTTCTTCTGTATAAATACGTACATCTTGATGTTCATTTGACATTCCGTCCACCAAGTGTTGCACAAGGCTTTCTGACGCTATTAACTTTCGCATATCTTCGTCGTTAGACAGCAACGACGCGTAGGCAAGAAAAACTGCTTCCAGGAGATCGTTTCCTCTACCAAGTTCTTGCTTAAACTTTAAAAATCGCAGAAAAACGGTGTTAGATGCAAAACAGTTGGGCTGACTTCCTTTTAGTAAAAGCAGTCTGAACCTCTGAATTGTATAAAATCTCAACTGTACGAGGCAAAATGGTTTCTTGCAAACTTTTTTATTGTATTTTCCTAAATTTCCTCAAAACAACTGTTACCATTTAATAAAGAAAGATAATTCATGAAAACATGTACCAGGTAATAATAAATAAACAAATCTTTTCAACTTACCCGGCGCATGTCATCAACATTCTGTGTGTCAGCTACAATAGGATGTCGAAAATATGCTTCAAGTTTTCGTGGTAAGTGTTCACACACAAGTGCAAGCCTCTGCATCTGGGTCTCAGCCTCAATGAGATATGAGATTGTCTTAGCCCCAACTACGCGTTCATTTATTCCGCAAGTGGAGGAACACATTCTCACGAGACATGGAAGAACCTTCAAATGGAATCAGCTTGAAAAATATCAGAAGGACCTTGTATGTAAACAGTTGTCTGGAAGGAGATTTATGAAGCAAAAAAATTTCCAACCTACTGTGTGCATGACCGACCTCAACATTGAAAATTGTTTTGTACCCGTCTTTGATTTGCAAACAAATTGGTTGTGTAAAATATGTGATAATTTAAATCCATCATAAGACATGCATTTCTGAAGTAATTTGTATCTATTTGTTGTTTACACAGCAAAGATACACAGGATGCTTTTTTCTCATATACATCACATTCAAATAGCCCCCATGTTAGGTGAGCGTCTCATGCTGGAAATCACAGGCCTATACACAAGCAGGCAAAAACATTCACACCTTTATCATTAAAATCAATCATAAATTTTTCATGTAACAGTCAGTGATGGTGTGTGCAGGCTTTTACTAGGTATTGTCAAATGGATTAGTGACAGATGTTAGCACCCGCAAATGTGTAATTTCAACAAAATTACCTGTTTAAATATTAAATTTTTCCCGTAAACACCAGCTTACCTTTTTACATATCACTTTGTTTTCAGTGCCATTAAGTGCACCACTTCGGTAAATGTATGTTATACATCTGGCAGCATTTAGTTGTAATGACACAGGTTGACAACGAGATAGCATATTAGTCAACACTTCATAAACTGGGGTTCCACCTGATTTTGCTGCAAACAGATTTGTGGTACAATGATGATTAACTAAGTGTAGCTATGTGTATGTTCTTTAGTGAAGGGCTTAAAAGTATTTAGGTTGATGCATTTTTCATGAAAATTATTAGTGAAATCTTTCTTGGGTAAAAATGTGGGGTGATATTATACAAATATCAATTTGCATTACAATGTATTTACTACATGTATGCACAGATATGTTTTATTAAGATAATCTTCAAGTCTGTGCCTTATGTTCCAGAATCATTGTTTCACATTGACAGATCCAAAGTATATTAGTGGTCAGAGACATAGTGTTGTCCTACAGAGAGACAAGAGGTTATATATATTTTGCAGGCAGGCGTGAAAGTGCTTGGTGAGCACTACGTTTTATTTTTTTGTAAGAAAGCTAAACATCCGACTTACTTTTTAGCAGAGAGGCGCATACATTCTGGTTCTTGTGGCATAGTGCAGCAATGGCATGGACAGATTTGATCTGGACTCTAGACATATTTGACACAAGCAAGGGAGCAAGGTTTTCCACAACGTCAAGATCAAACAACAGATCTTGTTGTTGGCGAGTCTGTAATGGAGTTTATCTTTTAAAACAAGCATAAGTTCATTTACATAGACGTTTTTGTCTAAGTTTACTTGTGACTAATCAAATAAATTCGAGCGTTTAAAATTAGGAACTACGTAAGCATAACATTTATTTGTACATAAGTGATAAATGACAGAGATCACTAATCTTAAAATGACATGTAGCACACCAAGTATAATAAGTATTGTCTTGAAGCTGCACAGTACAGGTATTGATCTTTGAGCACAGTACAGGTATTGATCATGAAAAATGCAAGTACCTTGCAACAGTGAGAAATTATTTCACAAGTGCATTCTTGGGTGCACAAAGATTTGTTGATACAGGCAAGGACTCTGGCAGTCATTGAAACATCAGTAAATATCAGCTCTCCTGTCTGGTCTGACGAGGTTACTATGGTACGAATGCATCTTAAACAGGCCTCGTAAAATCTAAAACAACAGTTTGCAATGCNCAGTACAGGTATTGATCATGAAAAATGCAAGTACCTTGCAACAGTGAGAAATTATTTCACAAGTGCATTCTTGGGTGCACAAAGATTTGTTGATACAGGCAAGGACTCTGGCAGTCATTGAAACATCAGTAAATATCAGCTCTCCTGTCTGGTCTGACGAGGTTACTATGGTACGAATGCATCTTAAACAGGCCTCGTAAAATCTAAAACAACAGTTTGCAATGCTGCCAAGTGTCAGGTATTTTGTAAGGGCAGAGAAAATCGAAATGTGTTGTATAGTTACTAATCTATTTACCAGTCAGTATTAAACTTACTTTAGATCACTTTGGTTTAGTCCAAAAAACATGACATCTAGCACTCCATAATCCAGCAAGCTTTTTACATTAGCCTGCATGCCTTTAGCCAAACTTCCGAGAATAACAGCGCATTGAGTTTTCGTGTGCACAGTACTTGCATCTTGTTGAATTAAATACACCAATCTGTAAAAACTAATGATAATTGAAAGCAAACAAAGGCAATAAAACAAACCTAAAAAACCCTTGGGTTTGATGTTTTACAGGAGCATTTTATAAAACACTATGCACGTTGTCTGGCTGGATTTAATGTCTGCAGTAAGATCTTTGGCAGATACAGTAAAAAAATGTACCAGTAACACTGCCTCTGACATTTCAAATCATTTATTATATTTAGGAATGAAATCACTGTTGCCTAACATAGGCCAGGCAAACTATTCAGTTCAATGTCTTCAAATAACCTGTAACAAATACAACATTATTTCGTAATGTGAAAAGCTCACAAACCTTGGGATTGCTCCGAGAACAATAAAATTTGTTTTTTGTTTGTTGTTTCCAATAACAAAGTTTTTAATTTGCTTCAATCCTTCAAGCACTTTTAAACAATCCTCACTGTAAAGCTTCTCAATATATGGTTGATACAATGTGGTTACTTCCTGCAAATGTATACAATGCATTTAACCACTAGTAAACCAGCCATTTTGTACATCCATTACATAAGTTCAATGTCAAAAAATAGTTCAAAGGTCAAAAAATAGCCTATTAGCAACAATAAAAATTAAAAGTTCCTTAAAAAGCAGTAAATCTTACTTGAACTTACTGATAAAACGCCTTGCATGGACGTTATGTTTTCAGCAATTTCCACTTGGTCAACCTCCATAACTTGTTGCTGATTTAAAGTCTCGCAGATCTGGGACGTAAATATATTGCATAAAGTTACAGCCTAGAAATACCTAACGTTTTAAACAAAACAAAAAATTCACCAAAATGTACAAAACTTTGGCGTCACGCATGGACAACAAACGCCTGAGCTGTTTCGACTTTTACGCAACCAGTATGTAACTATTAATTACTACTAATAGCAAACCAATTTAACATGTTAAAATATTCAAACATTTAGCAAATGGTCGCTATTGTTTTGCGTTGCTCGCACATCCGCCTGTTTCCAAAATACATTGCACCCTAACTTTCCAAAAATAAAAATATCTATGCACTCATTGGACGTTAAAGAGGCATTGCAATTTGGAAAGTAATCGCCATTGTTGATATTTTGATGTTACAATTTCAATTTTTAGATGGCATGAGCCGCATAACTAGTTTAATACGAATATTTCATCTCATTGGCGTGACCCAATATTCCCAAATTGCAAGTGGCTGTCTGAGATGTTTAAAAAAGGATGTGTTAAATTTTCGCATAAGCAAGATGGGCACAACCCACATTAACCAAAATTTCAGACCCACGCAACATTTTTTTTCTTGTTACTTTTGTGATACTGGTCCGGCATAACATGCTCTCCTGAAGTTAATGCAAAATTAACCTGAAGTTCCTTACAAATTTTTATTGATTTTATTTCAGTATTACAAAACTCATTTGTCCAGTAGTGCAAACAAATTGTGATCAAACAATAAAATCTTTAATGTAAAACAGGTCAAGTAACTAGGTCAACCACTGTTCTTAAGTGTGGACTGAACTGAGACTGCAGAAAGTGTTAGGTATTACAGTATCAGTAAATTCTTGTGCATTTGTCTGGGGGAGTTTATATGTCAGAGAATTTTTTTGGACGTCAAAGCTTAGTGTTTATGGAGTTTTTGTTTATGATTTATATCCAGGAAAGTCAAATGTCACAGCATAAAACTAACATTATTTTTATACATCCAGGATTATCAGAACAAAAATAACAATGCATGCAGGAACTGCAAACCAAGTGGCGAACCCCAACACAGTTGTGTGGAATAGCCCAGGAATATGGGCCACTTATGTTCTTTTGACTGGTGTAATGCACCTGGTGCTTCTTAGCATGCCATGGTTTACCACCTCTGTTGCCTGGACCCTTACCAATGTTGTACATGGCATCTCCATGTATCTTTTTCTACATACAATCAAAGGCACACCGTTTGAGACATCAGATCAAGGCAAATACCGCTACTCGACTCATTGGGAGCAAATGGATTCTGGAACCCAGTTTACAGCCGCTCGCAAGTTTTTCATGACAACACCTATTGTCCTATACATCCTTGCCAGCTTCTACTCCAAGTATGAGTTCACCCACTTCATCGTCAACACTGTCATTCTGCTGCTGTCACTTCTGCCCAAGTTACCCCAGCTTCATGGCGTAAGACTGTTCGGAATTAACAAATACTAAAAACTTGATTGCTCAGCAATATTGTAGTGTACGTATATATTTTATTGTTGTCCATTTTTGCACTGCATAGCAAAATTGATAAGCAGTGTACCAACTAGTTTAGGTGGAGATTTTTGGTGATACATATATATGATTAGAGAACTGACAGCTTAAAGGGTGTCTGCGCAAAGTTATTATAGGCCCTCAAAGAGTTATTGAGAATGTATGTGTAACTGTGGTATGGTTGATTATTGTTGCCAGCATTTCTGGAGTTCAAAACATAGTTATAGGATACATATGTAAACTTATTTTAAGTCATTTGTTACTTGGGCACATTGATGTTTTGTAGTCTTGCCATATCTAAATGTTTAACTCTTTTGGAAAGGGCAGCATGTAACATCTAGCATTTCATGTGGTCAAAGACACAGAGGGCTTCTGCTATTTTTCCCTATTGTGAGCTATGTGTGATATGCACACCTACCTAGTTGGCTATAAATAAATGTGTTTATGTAAGTATACAATAGATCAACAACTAAACACAGAAAATCGGTTTAGGTTGTATTTGTTCATGTACGATAATATAGATGAGGTGATGACTGTTCAATTTCACTTTACACAAAACCTCTTGTATACATATTCTGATATATTTTAGTTTATAAGTACCAAGTAGATTTTTATGCTACACATTATCAAAAGCATTGAAAACATTTTATCAGGTAATTTGACTGCACGCCAATAACATTAAATACATAAGCGTTTTTAGATCTTATTGTGTTGGTTTCATGTCAAAAAATGTCATTTTATGTATGATATGTTTTAATAAAGCAACTGTTGACCATAACATACTGTGCTGAAGGTTAAACAACCAGGGTTAAAATAACTGTGACATTTTTCTAGCAGTTTAGTTAAAAATCTACCAGTAATCAAGACGCAAAACTAACAAGTGTTAGATTTTGGTAAAGCACTTAGCTTCACTTTTAATGTTGGACCTGCACCAAGTACTTGGGTACTGGCTGGTTCAGCCCAGACCTATATTATACCTCCAGATGCATTATATTTAAGAGTGCTAATGACTAGATGTGCTTTAGTGTAGGAAAAAGAACTGGAATGTTGCAGCTTAAATTAAATATTGTTTTGAGTCTTACTCCTGTTTTTGTGATTAAAGCTGCATATAAAATTCCCAAACAGCAATTCAACCTGATGTAAGCACAATACACCACATTGCTACCCAATTTTTATATTTACCACATTATATTTCTTTGGGTCCATTAATTACCAAAGGTTTTTAGGGAATGATGGTTTCTGCTGGCAGTAGGTATGGGTTCTCACATAGTGGTAATTTATGCATTTTTCTAGAAACATGTCACAATTGGTGGGGTATTCGGGATGTGTACACAGACAGTAGCAGATATGTTTTATTAATGTGGTATGGCCTGATGAAAGAATTGGTGTCTGAAATTTTTTAATTTGGACATTGTTTCATAATTTGACCAGGGTAATGCCTGGGGGCAAAGGTCAAACAACAAACCATGGAGATAAAAAGTCCTAATTATTTGCATTTATGTAACATATGCACAGAAACTTTTTTTAGTATTGCCTGCAAGCATGAACACTGTTTTACTCTTTTAAGGACAATGTTTTATTATTATTGAAGGGATTGGCANTGGAGATTTTGGTGATACATACATATGATTAGAGAACTGACAGCTTAAAGGGTGTCTGCGCAAAGGTATTATAGGCCCTTAAAGAGTTATTAAGAATGTATGTGTAACTGTGGTATGGTTGATTATTGTTGCCAGCATTTCTGGAGTTCAAAACATAGTTATAGGATACATAACATATTTTTAATCATTTATTACTTGGGCACATTGATGTTTTGTAGTCTTGCCATATCTAAATGTTTAACTCTTTTGGAAAGGGCAGCATGTGACATCTAGCATTTCATGTGGTCAAAGACACTGCTGTTTTTCCCTATTGTGAGCTATGTATGATGCCCACACCTACCTAGTTGGCAATAAATAAATGTGTTTATGTAAGTATATAATAGATCAACAACTAAACACAGAAGATTGGTTTAGGTTGTATTTGTTCATGTACGATAATATAACTGAGGTGATGACTGTTCAATTTCACTTTACACAAAACCTCTTGTATACATATTCTGATGTATTTTAGTTTATAAGTACCAAGTAGATTTATATGCTACACATTATCAAAAGCATTGAAAACATTTTATCAGGTAATTTGACTGCACGCAAATAACATTAAATACATAAGCGTTTTTAGATCTTATTGTGTTGGTTTCCTTGTGGTTTACATGTCAAAAAATGTCATTTTATGTATGATATGTTTTAATAAAGCAACTGTTGACCATAACATACTGTGCTGAAGGTTAAACGCCTAGGCTTGAAACAACTGTGACATTTTACTGGCAATTAAATTAAAAATCTAAGTGTTCTATTTAAATGAACACAGAGCGTCTCAAGTTAATGTTGGCAAAGCATACATTTCAAAATGAACAATCGCGATACTTTTTAAACTGAAATGTTCCTGATTTCAAGCTTTTGCATGATCAAAAAGGTGTTTGAAGATTCTCACTTCATAACTTGATCTTTATTTGAACTTTTGCCCAATATTATACAATGTTAGATTTTGGTAAAGCACTTAGCTTCACTTGTTTGACCTGCACCAAGTACTTGGGTACTGGTTGGTTCAGCCCAGACCTATATTATAACTCCAGATGCATTATATTTTAGAGTGCTAATGACTAGATGTGCTTTAGCGTAGGAGAAAGAACCGTGGAATTTTGCAGCTTAAGTTTAACATTGTTTTGAGTCTTACTCCTGTTTTTGTGATTAAAGCTGCATAGAAAATTCCTAAACAGCAATTTAACCTGATGTTAGCACAATCCATACAGGTTTTTTGAAATGTGAAAACTAGCTGGTTGACTTACACCACATTGTTACCCAATTTTTATATTTACC
This sequence comes from Phallusia fumigata, assembly GCA_008931825.1. NCBI lineage: Eukaryota > Metazoa > Chordata > Ascidiacea > Phlebobranchia > Ascidiidae > Phallusia > Phallusia fumigata. The sequence continues at coordinate 6,875 of QXVZ01015356.1, read as the reverse complement.
ACATTATATTTCTTTGTGTCCATTAACTACCAAAGATTTTTAGGGAATGATGGTTTCTGCTGGCAGTATGTATGGGTTCGCACACAGTGGTAATTTATGCATTTTTCTAGAAACATGTCACAATTGTTGGGGTATTGAGGATGTGTATGCAGACAGTAGCAGATATGTTTTATTAATGTTGTGTGGTCTGATGAAAGAATTGGTGTCTGAATTTTATTTAATTTGGACATTGTTTCATAATTTGACCAGGGTAATGCCTGGGGGCAAAGGTCAAACAACAAACCATGGAGATAAAAAGTCCTAATTATTCCCAATTATGTAACATATGCACAGAAACTTTTTTAGTATTGCCTGCAAGCATGAACATTGTTTTACTCTTTTAAGGGCAATGTTTTATTATTATTGAAGGGATTGGCAAGAAATAAAGGACAAGTCTCTTACTAACATCTGATTAAATGTTGACAATTGTATGAATTGTATTCAATTTGTTTTTCATTAATCCTAGTTCTTCTTTGAACTGCCTTGTATGCCATGATGTAATTCAGTAAAGCACTTTAGAGGCTATTGGGGAGAGCTACAAGGTCACAAAAAACAGATGGCTTAATTCTATGACCATAACTACCAGCTATGAAAGTTTTATCCGCATCAACACCATAAGTAAATGTCCAGACCACAGAGTAGTTAAAGAAAAAAAAACACAACAAAGTAAAAAACGATATTATCCACTTTAGGACCTAAAATAGACTGAAATTCGTAAACAGGTCATAAAATTTATTTATTGTAATCGTGGTGTGTACACTTACACAACAGAATGATTGTTCCATGACACATTATAAAACTACTTGAAAAAAACTTGCAGAAATGAAAAAAAATTGCGATGTACAACATCACAATGCCTAAATATATGAACACAAAATTGAAAAAACACTCACTGATTTTAAAAAAAAGGAAAAAATGAGATGCTCAATTAAATAGCATAGCATGAAGACAAAACATGTTAATGTACTGGAAATACAATTTGAAAATATAGATGAACAGTGTGCATATAACAGTTTTTTTTATTGCCGTGAAAAATGGTTCAAGAACAAGTAGAGCATGTTCATCAACTTAGTCAAGCCCAAAACATTTAGTTTTTGTGGAGCAATATGAACAAAAATGAAGGTGTAGCAACAGAATAGCCCTCTTATGCTTGGATTAATCATTATTTTATGGCTTATCAAGGAGACACATAAATTGGGCTTTGAAAGATCCAAGTGCATATCGCCCATCACTTAGTTCTTCAATATGAGTCAAAGCAAAGGTAAGGGTTCCTTCCACATCATGCCAACAGTTAATAATTTCAGCATCCTTGCTTACTTCGAAAACAATGTTGTGATTTTGACTAAAGAACCTGTTGAAAACATAGTTTTTGACAGAAAATTTATTTTTAATAATTTCTTTGCTACAAAATGACAGTATTCCACACACAAAAAAGTACAGACCATATAGTTTACAACCATTTATTTTCACTAACAAACTGATACATAGCATAATCTGAGTAAGTAATTTTACTGAGAGTTAGTGTAATATTAGTAAAAGTGGCTACTTATTCAAACACAGCACACTAACCCCAACACAAAATAAATGCACATGCCAACTAAGACTCCCATTTAACTAAAGAGTAACTTACATATGACAATGAACAAACAGATGCATGTTGGACTGATGTGGATAACCATGAATATTTTCTTACCCAAAGAGAGCATGTTGAGACAATAGACCAGTAATAATGCTTCTTAGAAGAGGAAACTTTGCCCCCATTTTATTTGCCCAGGTGCGAACAGTAGATGTTGCAATCAAATACGTCTCCTGTTTTGTCATTCTTACGTTATCAGGCATTGCTGAAAAAGTGCACATGTCATATAATTTAAGATAAACTTATTTTACACTGAGTGGCCTGGTTACCTCAGCTTTTTGACATTAATTGGCCTGTCCTGCACAACAGAAAAAATGTTGCAGACAATCGGGGTAGTTGTAAAGTTTATCTAAGGTGACCACCGTAGTCCCAATTTAGTAAAAACTTGTTAATTATTTTAGCATTAAAATGTGAAATTATGCACTCACGCACCTGTTTCAAATAGAATTAAAAATGCATTTTGGCACTAATTTTAAAAAAAGGAGTTGGCGCAATGCAATATATTATTAAAACATCTGGGGGACGCATTGAAAGCTTTTCCACAGACTGTATGTTATACAGGCCTGGTGCATGCAAAACATTATGACATGTGCTGGACACATGTAAAGTTATGTATTTTTAAAATGCTAACACATAAGTAGATATCTTTAACCAATTTTGTACTGAATACATTTGAAGTGTTTGTGGTTAGTTAAAATTAACTATATAGATGGATGACACATCGCCCTGACCCAATTTAAAATGTCTTAAAGTTTCATCCAATTCAACTTGACCCACAGGCTTTTGGCAAATTGTGACTAAAAATTTTCTGATTCATATACATTCATATAAAGTTAAATGTACAAAAATGTTTTGTTTGTCATGTCCCTCAGCCTAAAAAACACATTTGCCCCTTCAGGTACAGATCTTTTGTTAAACCATGCTGAATATTAAATTTTTTAGGAGCTGCCATAACCTTACCCTTATGAAATTGAAAGTACTCAAGTAAAATGAGTTGTGATACAAGTGTACGAAAAAATCTGAGCTACAAGGCCCCAAAATTGTTTCAGCAACTTTTTTAGCAAAAAACTCACATGGCAAAGCCAGTAAATGCTTAGTTTTCCATGTTTTTGTGTCAATCCATCTCACTCTGTAACGACTTGTTTCAGCAAGAATTATTGTTGTTTCATCAGCCGTCAATTGCACCCCGTTGGCAAAACAAAGTCCCTTTAAAACCAAGTCCAGTTTTGCAGTATCCATATTGTATCGAAACAGTCTTCCAGTGCAAGTTCCTGTTAGATATTTATAATTGTTTTTTTTGTAAATAAATAATTGATAAATTTGCACAACACTTTCCAGAGTAGTGTTTTGTGGCTAAATTTTGGTTGTAACTAAATGCTTAATGTAACAATAATTTTGATTGGAAGTTTGGAAATAAATGTGTAATATAACATAGCAAGTTGAAAAATTATTCTATCTTAAATTTCTAAACATTTCTAAAAGAGGAGTAAAAAATTGTAAATCTTAAACTAACTAAAGTTTTTGAATATATATTGTATTGCTTGCAATTTTATTGGTGGCTCATGGTTAATTAGATATGATAAGCTAACATCAATCCCTGCTAAAAATCTGTTTCACAATGTTAAGTGGCCTGACTTACCAAACACAGCAACTAACCACTTACAATAACTAATTAGACCAATATTCAAATGTTATAAAATATTTAGTTGCACAAGTGTAACCAAACTGCTTATATAGGTGTTGCCTAGGTATTATTGCCATAACTTCTAGTGTCAAGTAGTCAACTTTCATACCTTCAAAACCCTCATAAATTAATTTAGTGTATGGGAACCGAAAAGTTGCATCAGTAAAATAGATCAGGCTCCCATCGTTCGAAAACACTAAATCATCCGGAAATCCCAACGGTGGGTTTGTTGCATTGGGAGCAACAAGTACAGTCAATTGCTTTGACTTGATGTCAACTTTGTACAACCCATAAATTGCATCCATAACATAGAGAGTATCATCTCGGATGCGTAAACCTATATTGCAGTTTGAATTTCATTTTCATTGCAACAGAATTTTCCAATTTAAACTTATAGCAACACAAATAATTCGATAGGAACACAAAATACGGACTTGAAGAGTAGCTTAATTAAAAACATAACCACTAGAGAACTTGCAAAAAGTGAATACATTTTATTGCAAATGTTTCGACAATGTCATTATCAGTGAAAATAATTCTAGTTGATACCAGTCTTTAACTAAAAGGTCATTTTTCGGAAATGCAATGCATCAGTTGGGAAGGTTAAATAGCAACTTATCAAAAGAAAAATGACTAATTAACAAATCTTTATTATTATTATCTAGGTATTGAAAACTACTTTATGTTTATTTACCTAGTGGTCTTCCATGTGAAACATCAGTTGTGGTTACAGAAGCACCAGAAATCACACCACTAGTGATATTCTCAACTTGACCATCACCTATAACACCATTATGTGGTAATATTCTTACGATCCTTCCATCGTGCAGTCCTGTGTACAACCTCTTTTTATCGTCCTCCACAATACATTCAGGGCCATTTAGATTTATCCTATGAAATCAAAACAGTTGAATGCTAGCATTTATTTACAGTGAGTGATTAGTGTGGTTGTAATCATCAATTTGAAATTTATTTGTATTGAAAATGTCACAAACCTTAAATATCAAATTAGGAAATGCTTTGCAACAGGCCTCAATATGAAATTTATTTAGATTGAAAATGTCACAAACCTTAAATATCAAATTAGGAAATCCTTTGCAACAGGCCTTAATGAGCTATAATAAGACTGAAATCTCAAGCTATTTTATTACACATTCAAGGCAATGCAATTAGTGCATTTTGCTCAGTTTGATTGGTTTACTGTTACCATAGCAGCTGCAGCAATACCACGCTTACCTCTTCCCTTTTGTTAACTTGTCATTGATGCTAAACTTTCCATGAAGTTCTACAGACTCAACATCATCAACTTCCACTGCATCAATTGGCGACTGATAATACCCATAAGCGCAAATAAAAATTGTCATACATTGGGCCAGTATCAGTATTTGCAACCATTTGCTATGTCCAGGAAATGTTGGTGCGTTGGCTTCTTCCAATGTGTTTTGTGAAGTCTTTGAATCTTGGTGTCTGTTACCACCACGTTTTCGTAGACCAGATTCAGACATTTGTAGGCTAAATTTCTATTTGTCAGTAAACTGTGAACAAAAACAATAGTTCTACATTAGGTAAGAAAAGTGGATGTATGTAAAGACAAACCGATGTATCAAGTTTAAATGTAGGACAGCATTCATATCACAGTTAGGCCACCTCACAATACAAGTATTGCTCATTTAAGAATAGTACCCTAAAAATAAAAACAATCTAAAAACAAATAATTTTTATGCAAATCAAGAACCCTTTAAAAGGAGGTTATTTTTGACAATTTGATGAGGTTTATGTGTATCAGTTATTTTACCTCTGAGGGTGATTACTGCATTTTTTGGTTACCTTTGAATACTGGAGGGGCGCTTAGTACAAGGCTTGATACATACGTTATTCCAAATTTTAACTTTTTCCACACAATATCTGCAGTGTTTAGCTACGTTTTTAGTATGTCCAAACTTAACCTAATGCGCCCGTTATTAGTTTTATGCGATACAAATGCATTAACCGCAGTTTTTAAAGTAGCAAGCGGTGCAAAATGCGTTGTCAACAAGCAAACCTACATTTTTTAAAGACACCTACCTGCATTTGCTGTTATCACTTTTTAGGTAAACTACCCGTTTGGAAAGTCCCGTATACGATACAGCCGGCATTGGAATATTGTTGCAAATGCAACAATTGCACAGATGGGTCGGCTTTGGCTATTTAAGATTTGACACACTTCAAACTTGCAACTAAATGTACTTTTCTAAAACTAATCTACAAATATTGCATTCCACACGGCGATTAGCCTGTATTTTAAACAAAACAATGGACTTTAACATAAACGTTCTTTTAGTGCTACATCAACCTATAAACACTGGAGAATTTCCATTTTAAGATCGCAAGTATCGCATGTTGCAAAACTGCTGACGAGTGACATGTCGGTTCAATCACTTGGGTGTCAGGAATGTAAGCGGGCCGCACGACAGACTGCTATTACCTTGTTTAGTGTTTATGGATACATGTCGCAATATATTTTGCGGTTTCGCACATGGATCAGGAATTTCCTCATCGGATTTACACAAGGAGCTTGTTCGAGATTATATAAGGCATGTTTTTACACCTTGGTTGTTTAGACCTCAAGTTTTGAAAAGGCCGATTCTTTTCATTTTGGCTAATGAAAATCAAGAACATTTTACAGTGTATACTATTGTGAATTTGAAATTCTATTGACGCTTAACGATAATTTAATTTAACAGTTAGCAAAAATCCATTTTTACTTCCATAAATGCTGTGAGATAGTGAAAGTGGGTTTTATTTATCAATGTGTCTGGAAAAAAACGTTGCTTGTGGCTTACTTGGTACACAGAGCGCGAAGATAACTGACTTGGCCTACATGTTTACAGTTTCGCAGGGCAATAAGTAACTAATGACGTCATATACGCGACCAACAGTACATGTCACATGGGCCGGAATTCATAAGTTGCACTCCATGTCAGTTTAGGCGTGTCCACATAAGCGTACATGAATCTGGGCAGATTGAGTGCAGGTTTTTAAAATGGCTTTCAATTTGTCTTGTTCTCCATTGGCTCCGAAGTCAGACAAATTCGCAAAAGGTAAGGGTACTCACTACAATTTTACCTTATTGAACTAAATTAAACCACCATATATATCATGAACATACGGTACAATTAAAAATTAGTACAAAATTATCAAGANGCCAAAGGTAAGGGTACTCACTACAATTTTACCTTATTGAACTAAATTAAACCACCATATATATCATGAACATACGGTACAATTAAAAATTAGTACAAAATTATCAAGATGTTGAATAGGCTTGGAGACATATATTGGTTATATTTTAAATTAAGATAAATTTGCCCACATGCACTCAAAGTATTAGAAAAAATTTTTTTTTCGTTTTTTCATCCCCGCAATCTTTTTAAAAACACAAGTTTTGAAAACAATTAACAAACTGTGACATGTTTTGTGATTCAAGACGTGTATGAGTCATGGGGATATGGAGGAGTTGTTTATCTGGCTGTTCCA
>QXVZ01015351.1:0-25831 GCA_008931825.1 Phallusia fumigata | reverse complement strand
AATAATATACTTGGACAACCAAAACAACGGATATAGGTTTTTTTATTTTTTATTATTATTATTTATTTTTTTTTATTATTTTATTTATACTTTTTTTTTATTATTATTATTATTATTTTTATGTGTATATATATGTATTTTGTTGATATAATTTTTTTTTATGTGTTTTGTGTTTGATTTTGTAATGTAGATGTTAGTGGTTTAGTTTCTACCGCTAGTACATCCTTCCCCATAATTCTCAATCCAAATTGGGATAGATATTTGTTAACTCGCTGACATTAGTCGTTGGAACAATTCCTTCCTTCCGGTTATTATCGGCCACTGGTTCGTCACCTTTTGTGCCCCCGCGATAAACGTTTATTTTTCCCCGGGCTATTTGTAATGCTTTCGGCAAATAGTGCCTTAAAGCCCAAAACGTTAGGATTCCTCCCCATATCATGGCCAAGAAGAAATATACCACCATGATCGCACTTATGAAGGGGCTTGTTATTCCGCTAATTGCGGCAATAAAAACATTCGTTACCACATTTTCAGCTGTTTTGGACACAAAATCCATATCAGCATCTACATTACTCTTGAGATTTGAGTTAATGTAGTGATAAAGCTTATCATGAGTAAGACGTGCCTGTGATAAGGCCATAAGCATGCTTGTCATATCATCTAGACCAGTAGAAGGTCTGGGAAAATCATTCATTAATGATTGGTAATCAACATTGTGGGAAGTATACTGAACTGGTGCTAATTGGGGCGTAAGATAATGCACCTTAGAGTTCACATGAGTTAAGGTATAATTCTCATAAGTGTAGTAAACTTCACCCACTTTAAAGGACATAATCCGTCCTGGAACGTAGTTTTCAAGAAACTTAACGTTCTTATAAATAAAGCCATCTCTATAGTATTGGCCCGTTATAGATTCATTGCTATTCGGGTCTTTAAATTGAATGAGAGGCCTAGTAGCGAATATATTACCATGACGTAGGTCATGTAGCACAGTTCCTTCAACTGGTTCACAAGTCAAACCAGTAATCACATCACCTATCGTGATGGCAGCTCTAGACACACCCAATAGTTTACTAATAGTTTCACCAGGGTATTGCCGAGCTAATAAGGAATAAATTGTGGTAAGAATAGAAGTCAGTTGACATTCCAAAAAATGAATGTCCGCGGGGACATTAACGAACCCTTCACTCCTTGTGTCACTCAAATCCGTTAAAAAGCGCCCAACAGGATTTGGTTCACTGCCTTCGGCATTCACCGTAACGGCGTCTGGAAGTGGCTTTGATTTGAAAGGAGTATTTAAGGAACTACAGTTCTTAGCGACTAATATTAATCCGCCAGGATCGCAAAACGTTCCTGCACCGTAACATTCAACCGTGTCTACAGCGCATGGCGCTTGGTGGTGTATACTTATTGATAAATCTCGAATTTCTAAACGATAAGGGATTAAAGACCCTTTTTGCATGTGTATAAACATTTCATGTGTTCCTAAAGGGGTAGTTACTGGACAGTCTATACGCTCGGGAACTGTCCATACAAAGGTACGCGTGCCGACGGTACAAAAACCTCTATGAATATTACAATTGGACATTATTCCAAGAGCACTTTTCATTTGCTTTTTTACATGATCATACAAGACAATTGATTCAGTTAACACAGCATTTTTCACACTTCCATGCGATGAGGTAGGCCAATGATACTGTATCTCTAATTTATTACGCGTAGACCAAGAAGTTTGGGTTAATGGTTCCAATTTTCCCATAGCGGAAGTTGTATGAGTTCGTGACCATTCCTCGCACACGCTAGTTAGAGGGGAAGTACCAGATATAGTGCTTACTTCGTGTGTTTTAGCGCCAAAGAAATAATTAACGCTTGTATATTTTTCTATCATTACTTGACACATATATACCTTGACTTTAATAAAATCATTAGAGGGGTTGTAAACATCTACTTTGCAAGAGGTTACTCGTTCTGGTTCTGGACGTTTACAAATGGATGGATCGCTAATAGCGTATTCACCATCAGAAACGGTTTCATGACATAACTGAAACGTCTGGGTGGACGTACCTCGAGTCACAAAAACAACAAAAATGAAACCCAAAATTCGTAACATGACCTTAGTCTCTGAATCTTAACGGTTTTCTGATTTCACGTCCTCTTCGCGTTTGTCTAATCGGCTCTAGGGGAATTTCAGGAAGAGCCGGAACGGTCTCTTCTGCAAGTAAAGAAGCGTCTGTTAACTCATGTTCGACCAATGACGTAGTTTCCGGTGCAACCATAGCATCAACCTCTATTTGTGAGTCGTCACAATTTTCTATAGACGGCAAGCGAGCGACTTTGATGCGATCAATTGAGACGCTATTTTCCTTTCCCTGCATTGCCAACACAAAATATTTATCATGCCGCTCAAGGACCTTATAAGGGCCTGTATACCAGGGATGCAATGGTGGTTTGTACCCGGATACTTTGACAAACACGTGTGAGCAAGTTTGAAGCCGTTTATCCAGATACGAGGGTCTATTCGGATGCTCACGCCTGGGAGAGAAACGAAAACCCGACATAAAGTTAGCAAGGCGTTTTGCATATTCAGATTTTGTTTCGCTTGACTCTATTTCTTCAAAAAATTCTCCGGGCAAACGCAACCGCTTTCCCGTAACGAGTTCTGCTGGAGAGGCGTTTAAATCCTCGTTATAACTACATCTAATACCAAGCAGTACTAGACCTAAATGAGAATGCCAATCCACAGGGTTTTTATATGATTTAAGAGCCGCTTTTAAACGTCTATGAGTAATCTCGACTGCGCCATTGGCCTGACTATGATACGCTGAAGTTGCAATAAATTTAGTGCCTAAAAACTTGCACATATCTTGAAAAACACCCGACAAAAAGTTAGAGCCTCTGTCAGTAGTCAATCTTAAAGGGCAACCCCAGCGCGCCACCCAATGGAGGAGAAACGCATCCACGCAAGACTTGGCTGTACAATCTACCATCGGTATGGCGTCTGTGTACCGGGTGAACCGATCAATTATGGTCAGTAAATATGTGTATCCGTCAGAGTTAGGTAAAGGGCCAACGACGTCACAATGTAAATCAGTAAATCTTTCCGTTGGTTCTAAAAAATGCGCAAGAGGAGTTATATTGTGTCTGTGAACCTTGTTTACTTGGCATTCAATACAAGTTTCACACCACCGTTGAACATCATCGTTCAAACCAGGCCAAACATACCTTTCCCCCACAAGCTTACGACTGATTTTAATTCCCGGGTGGCTCAGATTATGTAAGACGTCAAACACGCGTCTCCGAAACGCGACAGGAACGACGGCACGAAAAACGCCTGTGGATATATCACCAATCAGACAAGTTGGTGACTCAGGTAAGCGACGGCTTACAAGCTTAAGGCTTGCACACTGGTCTGTCAACATTTCTTTAAACTCGGGAGTCTGTTGTCCCAACGCCATTTCTTCCAAGTCCACAACATTGGAAGAGAATTTCAGCGCGTTAACTTCAACTCGAGACAAACAATCCGCCACTATGTTGTGCCAACCAGCTATGTGCTCTATGCGATTTGTGAATTGCGATATGTAGTCAAAGTGACGCTCCTGGCGTGGGCTCAGGTGATCTGATTTAGCCTGAAAAGCCCTAACCAGAGGTTTATGATCAGTAACTACATTAAACACCCGTCCACGCAACAAAGGTTTAAAGTATCGTATCGCCTCATAGATAGCCAACAGCTCTCTGTCAAATGTGGAATATTTCCGCTGGGCTTTGTCTAAACCTCTAGAAAAGAAGGCTAAAGGACACCATTTATCACCATCATATTGATGTAATACGGCACCAATCGCAAAATTCGAACTGTCACACAAAAGACTAAACTTCCCGTTCATTTTCGGATAATGAAGTAAAGTTTCCTGACTCAACAAGTCTTTAGACTTTTCAAAGGCTACAATTGCCTCAGGTGACCACAATAATTCCTTTCTCTTTACCTGATCCTTCCGCAACATTTCATTCATTAATCTCAAATGTGCCGCACAATGAGGAATGAACTTTCTATAAAAAGTTAACATACCCAAGTATCTGCGCAATTCTGTCGCTGTCTTTGGTCTGGGAAACTTTCTAATTGCTTCAATCTTGTTTTCCATAGGTCGGTAACCTTCTGTAGATACCACGTGACCAAGAAAGTCTAAGCTCGTCTGTCCAAACTCACTTTTCTTTACATTGATTTCTAGACCATACTCGTCTAGCCTTTTTAGCACTGCTCGAAGATGTTCTTTATGCTCATCTGCAGACTTTGACGCAATCAACAAATCGTCTATGTAGCAAAACACAAAAGGCAAACCCTTTAATACCTTGTCCATAAAAGCCTGAAAAGACTTTGGGGAATTAACTAAACCGAAAGGAACGCGTGTGTATTCTACACATCTACCTGGAAAAACTATAGCTGTCTTGGGAATCGACTCAGGTTCCAAAGGAATTTGAAAAAACGCATTTTTCAAGTCAATTTTAGTGAAAATCTTTTTGCCATCTAAACCATTTACAAAGTCGGCTAGTGTAGCTAATGGGCGCTGAATCAGTTGTGTATTAGCGTTCAAACGCCTGAAATCACCACAAAGACGTACAGTACCCCCTTTTTTAGGTACTATGTGTAATGGAGACGCCCATTGACTTTCACTATCACGCACTACCCCTTGGCGTTCCAACTCATCAAACTGTTCATTGACTATCTTGAGCATCTCTGGCGACAAACGTCTAGGCTTGCAACTGACTGGATGGCCTGTTGTTATGATTTTATAGGTAATGTTATGTTTAATGGGTTTGCTTAAAGACATGGGCTCCAAAACAGAAGGATATTCTAATAACAACCGTTTAAACTCGTTTTTCTCATCTGGGTTTACTGTGTTTTCGTCTGTCTCATTTACACCAAGCTGAGCTTCACTACTGCCACTAATGGTACCATCCTGTTGACAAAAACCTTGGGATAACCCCCTCACAAACTTGCTACCACGACGCTTATAGTCGTATCTCTTTCGCGCACCAGAACTTTCCCGATAGGGAATTCCCCCACAACAACAACACTGCGACTGACGTGGCTGACGCACGTCGCGTTCGTAGCGCGTGAAACGTGGTGACGTCCAGTTTTCGCCACGCACGCTCCGTACACCAGAACATCGCTTCAAGCGATAACAAGACTGCGCTTGAGCTAAATTCGAACTAGGCACCAGCCGTCTGTTTGTGACATCAACTAACAACGAGTACTCATATAAAAAATCACTGCCCAACAAGGCACTGTCAACGTCACACACATAAAAAGTCCATGCAAAACTACGGCCTAAACCAATATTTACATCTAATCGTTTATACCCATAAGAATTTACAAAATTACCACCAATTCCACACAAAACCTTTTTCTGGCGAACAAAATTATTACCAACAAACCAACGAGGAACTAAACTTACATCAGACCCAGAATCTACCAAAAAAGAAAGGTTAAGACGTTTGTCGTACACATTAAAAGTTCGTTGTACGTTGCTCGTGCTCTCCCGACCTTTAAGAGGTGGAAGAGCCGCGTTTAGTTTTTTTCATATTTGCGAAACTCTTTATTCAATCTACAAGGTGCTTTGCAGCGCAAGGCTCGATCCCCAAAATGAGCATGATAAAAACAGAGTGTCTTATCGTCCATTTGGTGAAGTGGTTTTTGATCGCGCTGCGTCCAATTTCCACGATAGGGCGGTAGATACGGGTTGAAATTGTTCATATGATTATAAGGGCGTGGTTTTCGGGTACCATGCATTGGTCGGACCAAGAAATTAGGACGAGGAGTACCGTTTCTCGTTTCTTGCGCAGCAGGGCGCGATTTTACCGACAACGCGTTATCTGATCCGCCATTTTGTTCATGCGCCGCTCGATATTGTCATTGATCAACGTTTGCGAATTTACCGCGGGCGCAACAACCGATTTTCCCGNCTATGTGAGCTTTCGCTGGGACTGACTGGTACGAACCCAGAAGGCACATTACGACATGAGATTGGATTTAAGCATTACGTCAATACAATATTCAAGCCAAAACGTTACAACCCTAAATACGGATCGTGATGAGCACAAACCACAGGTAAATGATTTAATGCACGTTGCCTCACTGTCCTGATTTAGGATGGTCTGGATTCGTCCAAGGCAATGATAGCGTACTACAATTCGATGGTAACTTTCTATACCATCGCTTCTCAAACAGTTGACCGGCGAAGTATTTTGAAATGTTACCATATGGATAGGTCAGTTGCAAAGAACACTGTTCGTTGGAATGCACCTTTAAAATTCAACGTTATACCACTGCAAAGTTGCTCACTACAAAGCTCAATTATGATGCCACAACATAACACTTTCATCGCCGTTTTGTCGCAATATTTCATAGTGATCACCGAAAAAAGGCGTCTTTAAATGTTCATCGCGATCTAAGGAACCAGCTCAACACCATACGCATTTCAAGGCAAAGTTTGTTGAATGTACTGCTCGCCATGCGCAATGCGACAAGGCGAAACAAAACTATCTCATTCAGTACTGTACTGATGAAGCCGAAAGAATGACACTGTTTTGTTCTGTTATGGGAATGATGGATACCGCAAGGCTCGACAAGTTTTGCATGATAATGATAATCGCTTGTTCATTATTGCCAGAACAATCTAAGTTCAAAGACTGATCGAGCGTCCGTATGTGAAAGCCGACGACACCGAAGGACTGCAAGTACTTGCTCTCCACTTTCAGTGTTATGTCACTTAGTCTCTTAGCATGCAACACAAGTGGAAACGACATACTGGCGAGATTTGGTACAGTTCGTACAGAATGGAGCGCTGATTGCCAACACAATGTTCGGAATGATGATGACCTCCAAAAAGGATAGTGGACCACCGAAACCGGTCAAGCCTGCGCCCAAGGTGATCAGAGCCTCGTGATGCGCCCCACAATTCAGCGCAATGTAAGGCATTAATTGGAAAGCCAAACGGAGAGAACGGGTACGGATAGTGCGACCGGTTAGGCTCCGCGACAACTGTTTTGCTATAATGTCACTAAAAATTGTACATTGCAGAGTTCGTGAAGGATTAAGACGTAGACAGCACAGGCTTCAAAAGTTTACTGACACGAAAGCAAAGATCGGGCTGAGTAAAAAATAAAAGCGCATCAAAGGCCATGGTTACCTTTGTGTGCAGACAAGACGTCCATACAGCAGGTTGAGCAAAACGTGTTTATGAATGTTGTCCCAGTAACAAGGTGACCCCAGGGTCTTCCGCCACGCCGCTGCTCGAAGAGCGCAAAGAAACTAAACTAAAACAGTAAGGGTCACTGATAAAAACGGAATGGAGGTTAAAACGTACGCTTTTTGGATTCCGGTTCAAACTCGACGATATGCTCGAGACGGCTGCTGAAATTGCTTCTCCTATAGCGTGACAAGAATTGCCTAGATGCAGTGGAAGTTGTTGGCTTGCTTACCTGTTGCTCCCAATAGGTGCGAGAAAAAGTGGTCCCATCTCCGGGGCATTAAATTCGCGATGCCATCGAATGATGACGTTATGCTGTTCGGTTCTGCTTCGTCTCGTTCTGACAAATTCAGCGTTCAACACGTCCAAGTAACTCACTGATAATTTGTTGCATCAACAAGTAAGAAAGATGTGCCAAGACGAGTTTAATAATTCCAGTCTAAGTTTCAGTCTTAAAAAGTCAAAGGAAGACAATCTGATGAACGATTCCGTGAAACATGAGGACAATCATTACAGTTTGCGATTGATGTGGCGTGTAGGATCGCCTAACCCGCTCAACAACCGTAAGCAAGCCGTACTAAGGCCGCGTTGCCTGAAGCGTCGTTTGAATAATGACAGTCACTTGCGTAAGAGAATGGATACGCCCAGCGTCTCAAAGCTGATGATCAAGAAGAATTCAACAGGTCAATATGGTATTTGCCGCATCACACGGTTCTGCAGCAAGGACCGGGCCTAATGAACAGCCTAGTAGGAGTATTATTACGAATTCGTCAAGCCCATCTGCCATAATTGTAGATGTTGAAGCGATGTCCTAATGCCGATTTATTTGTTGGAGCGATGTCTTCGTCGCGTTGTGCCAGTTTGCGACGTAGCGCAGTTGACTCTCAGGAGTTTGCTGCAGAGACTGTTTTTACAGCGTGGCGCAATTTTTACATATATGACCCTGCAGGTCTTCATTTTCATTGAAAGAAGGCATCAGTCAAGTGAAATGTGTTCTAGGGGTGAGCTGGATTTGCCAGTCTGACACATTTCAGTTTGATGTGGAAGAGAAGTGAAAAGCAATTACCAGACGAGGCATATTGTCTGTCGTGAGTTCTCTAATTCTTTTCGGGTTGGTTGCTCCAGTTGTCTTGCAAGCTCGAATGTTGTTGCAAGAGTTGTGCAGGCAGGAATTTGGATGGGACGAGAAAGTGCCAGAGGATATTGCCAAAGTGGTGTAAGATATGTGACCTGTACCATTTTCTGATGCATCGAGGCATGGTTATGACACTGTGTCTTACCAGAGAGTTGAACACAAAAATGGGCATGTGTTGCTCATTCCGCTTTCGACGCGTCTCGAGGTTTAAGAGTTGCTGCGTTGGTAAAATGCGAGAGATGGTTTGCAGGACCACAATTATTGTAAAATCATGATCAATAGCCTGCGAGTACTGGATTCCTGGTGGTCTACCCGCTGAGGCCTTGGCCGAAGAAGTCGCAGTTCATCTTGTTCTACTGAAGCCTGAATCGGTTGATCAATCGTTACTCGTTCTGGAAAACTGAAGAAGGCTGTGATAGGTTGGTACGGTTTGTCGAGTTCATTCGAATCAAACGAAGTCATTAGCTACAGATGCTAAGTGCAGCAAAACTAAAAAAGGCAGATATTGCATTGACCAAATATGTATAGAAGCAAGGGTTGCAGAAGAAAATCAGGCACTTTTGCGGCGCGATGATGAGTCTGCTGGAAACAAGCGAATAATAAAGATTAAATCCGAAAATGCTTTGCGGAGACTGAACCCAGTTTTGGTTAATGGTGTTTTGCGTGTTGGGGTCGATTGCATCGTAAACCGGTGCCCTATGATTTGAAGCATCCCGCGATTTTGCCCAACAAACACCATGTAACGAATCTAACAAACGAGGAGCATCACAGCACGGTTCAGCACTGTGGCATGGTACTTACGTGGACATCGTTACGACAAAGGTTCTGGGTTGTTCGTGGTTTGCGAATTTGCCACGTGAGCGAATAGCGACAGACGAGCCTTGATTTGCATAAGTATAGAGTGGAAATTTTCGGGCCTTTTCTGATGAAGCAAGGGAGGAGCGAAATTAAACGCTACTGTTGTTTATTCATGCGTCTGAAAGTTCATGCTGGGCATATTAATATTGCGCACTCGCTGTCAACGGATTCTTTTATTGTTGCACTGCGGAGATTTATTGGTCGCCAAGAAAAACCGAAGAAAATCTTCAGCGATAACGGTACCAACTTTATCGTAGCACAGAGCGCGTTTAGACAAATAGTTTAAATTTCGTACTTCACTTGTCAAAAGCCCATTGGCTTCTTCTTTCCAAGGAGCTGGGTATCAGTGTACTCCGTGACAATTTTTCACCACCAGTTACCTTTGTTCTCATATGCTTCTCGTGACAGGTAACATTTTCCATATTAGCCAAGCGATGTGGCACAAACATTAAATAGCGCTAGTTGCAGTTACAAAAACTATGGAGAACAAAAGCCATGTTAGTATGTGACCAGTTTCTTTCAAGCTGAGTTCACCAACAGTCGTTCTCATTCAGGAAATCGATAACCGATCAATTAAACTTCAAAGGGTTAACATGTCTCCGCTCTTTAAAAATAAAAGGCGAGTTCTTGCGTCCTCGCCCTTTTACCAACCCCAGATATGACACAGAATCAGCAAAATTGGCCAATTATCTCTCTATCGCTTACTAAAATTACGTGGCCTTTTTTTACATTTGGGTATCTGGTTCAACCTTTTTACACACGCATTTTTTAATTCACACATTTTACTTCATCGACCTTGCTTACTTTACTAGTCTAACACAACTTTCTAACTAAATTGTAGTTCAAAGTAAGTTCTTAATTAGTTTTAAACAAAAGGTAACGAAATTTTCTTTCAAAATTTCAAAAATTGTCACCTTTTCTCTACAAAGTTCATTCGAAAACAGAAGCCTCGCTCGAAGTGGAAAAGCTTCAAAAATCCAACAGGTCTTACAAAACAAAATGTTCCATAAAGTTTATTCTTACTGTTTTTTTCCCCAGTCTTGCCCTGACTGCTGGTTTGTCAGATCACTTTCAAGATCAGGGTAAATCAAAGTCTTTATTTGTCGGCTTCGTTTGTCTTCGTTTCAGAAAACACTGCTCACCGCTCAAAGTTATTTCTGAAATTACTGGGCATACGGGCAGGCACAACCAATCGCTTGTTCTCTCTTCTCTTATTCCTCCCTCACGGTTCATTAGTTATTGTCGCTATTATTGTTTTGAGAATAGTTTACTTTTTGCCCTTCCCGTTTTTGCTGATTTCCTCCTTTTATTGCTATGCGAGCTGTATCAGCTCGCCTCGTGTGAAACCTTCCTTGTGGACTTCCTGTTTGTTGTTGCAGTGCCTGCAAGCGCAGGCCACCACTATTGCTGCAATGCCTATGCCCACGCATAACGTTATTATTGTTACTGGCTTGGTGAATATTTGTGTGATGTAAGATATGACGTCACCTATTCCATGTATGATCTCCTCTGGTAAGTGTGCTATTGCTCAAGCTATTTATTATCACACCGCGCCACCAATTTTGAGCTGTCAGATTTTTATTTTCTGGGTCGTATTGAATCGTTATGTTTTCTGGTTCATAATAGCTGTAATTTTGTAGGCTCTGAATTTCTTCATCAAGGTTATGTTGCCAGTTTTCTGATTAGTTTCGTGCCTTTTCAAATGCATCCCTCAGCGTTTCTTACTTGCTTTGGTACGTCTTATTTTGTTGTCCCAATCGGGCTTCCAATTCTCCAGTTTTTACAGCTATCATTTCTAAGTTCAACAACCCATATCCCAATGGAAAAGGTATGCATTTTTTGCGATCGGTTTTTGGGTAGTTCTTATCATGGTTTCCCAGGGTGGTACTATACACCGCATGGTACCACATGATATCTTAGGAAGGTGTGTGAAACCCCATCAAAGGGTATAAGGCATNTGGTACCGAATGATTAAAGCTCGCATCGCGTGATCATAATTTCCTAAATGACCTACTTTGGTACGTGGCACGGGAAAAATTATGAGTAATTATATCGTGTGTTTTTAGGGGGTGGTACAAAACACCGCATGGCACCGCATGCTACCGCATGGTACACCGCATTGGTACCGCATGGTACCACATGATACCACATGATATCTTAGGAAGGTGTGTGAAACCCCATCAAAGGGTATAAGGCATGATNGAAGGTGTGTGAAACCCCATCAAAGGGTATAAGGCATGATATCCCCATGAGTGAATATAAAACCCCATTGGAAAGTATGATACCCAATCCAAGAGTGTGAGACCCCCATTGGAGAGTATGATACTCCATCCAAAAATAGAAGACCCCATGGGAAATTTTGGGACCCCATGGAAGGAAATGAGACCGCATGGGTGTGTACGAGGCCCCATGGGAGAATACAAATACCCAGGGGTAATATCAGACCCCATGGGAGTGTACGGGGGGGGGTGTAAGATGCGGTATCATGCGGTGTTTAGTACCACCGGTTTCCCATATTGCTTTTAATTGCTAATAGGTTTCTAAAGTTTCTTGATGGTCAAATTTCAAACTGCGCATTTGTCCATATATTTCTCTTCCTATTTCTTTCAAATTTTCATTAAATTCCAATTGCTATTCTTTCATGTTCAAGTTGTTATGCAATATAATTGATTCAGCCCTTGTATGTTTTGTTGTAGCAACAACACTTGTTGTGACGCTTTGTTTAGGGTTTCCTCTATTTGCTTAAATCTTTAATATTTTCTTTCCTGTTCCTAAATCGAAATCAACAAACAACTGTTTTTCATTTTTCTTGCTTTCCCAATAAGTTTGGCGTGTCGATCAGCGACCGTGAAATATCTGTGAAACGTAGTCAATATCCCATAGGCTATTAACACTTTGTGGGATACCGTTTTTTTGAGTCCATTTAAATTTTTTTTGTTTCTAGACTTCTTCGATTTCTCTATATTCGTTGTGTTGTTTCTGCTTGCTTCTCTTGTCCAATTGGACATCCTTAATCCATTGTTTTCCTATAGTCATGTTCAACAGGACGTTGTACAGAGTGGGTCGTTTGATAGTCTAGGTTTCGCCTTTTAGGCTATGCCACGCCGCCACGTTGTATGTTGCTTTGACCATAAGCTATACGGTGTTCTGCAGGGCACCCACTGCTTCCGAATGCATTTCCTTTTTAATTCCATATCGCCATCCATTCAGTCGGTTCCCGGAACAACTTTTCCCATTCCGTTGGATCGGCGTTCATAAGTTTTTTCAAGTTTTCTTTCGCTGCAGTCATTTTCATATTCGTTTACCCGCCGGTAATATTTTCCATTTTTTTATTTCTGCTAATGTCGCAGAATGTGCAAGGTAAGTTCCCACATTTGGATGGTAGAACCTCACCACTGGTTCTTTCAATGTCTCATTATTTTTGATTACTCGGGTCGGTATTGTTGTGGTAAGAAAGTATGTTCATATTTTGTTAGGTTCTCGGTTTGATAGGATTCTGCTCCGTTTGACGTTTCGTTCTTATCAAACAGGTAAATACACGTCTGTTGTGCGTTTCTTCCACCCCCTTGGAAAATCGCTGCTGCCCCTTTTTTTAATCTTGACACCATTTCCTAGGTGCAAGCCCGTGTTTGGCGTCGTACTCAACGCCATCATGACAAATCAGGCTTATGGCAGCTTCTTAAGTCTCTTATATTTTGTTCCCAATTTCTTTTTTGTACTTCGTTCCTCCGACGTTTCGTAGAGATATTGTTGTTCATCGTCAGAAAGTGGTGGTGTTAATTTTACTCCCTGACTTGCCATCCTTTTCTGAAAGACTTTCACGTGCCTCTTGCCGTCTTGCGTAATATATTCCTACTATCAAGGATGCTGAAGACACTGTTAGCAATAGTATGGATACTATCGGTAGAGCTAGTTCGTTTTGTCCCTCCAATTCGATTCTTTCACACATACACTTCCTTGAAACTCGTTTTATTATTACCCCTAATGCTGCGGGAGGAAAGAAATAATTTCCTATTCCCTTTCCTTCCCTAGGTAACCTTATTATTGGGCGACCACCCTCTAAGTTTGCCTAGGCGAGTTCTAGTTTGTGGTTCCTAATTTTGCCCATTTCAGTCGTCTGTGTAAGGGAGATTGGTGGTTTCAAGGTTTTACGTCATTCCTTGTAGTTTTTTGTTCTTTTCGCATGTGGTCTCCTCGTGGTTCATCTTCTCCTTTCCTGGTTGATCAGGCCAGGACCTTTCTCCTGTTCTTCCATCTCCACCAATTCCTCTCGAGGAATTAATTGTCGATTTCTGGCCTTTTACTGCTTTCTCTGTTTCTTCTGGTTCCAATTCCAGTCCTTGATGTGCTCGGGATAAACCATCCGCCACTTTGTTTTCTTTTCCATCTACATGTTTTGCCGTCAACGGATATGCACTTAATTAGTCGAGACATCTTTCCATCTGGATGGTCCTCATTAGTCTTTGTTTTGGTTAGGGGCATGTACACTGGCTGCATTGTCAGAGTGAAGTTCCGCCTGAGTTGTCTGAAGGAAATGTTTAAATCTCCGACGACCGTCTCGTATCGCCAACAGCTCCAACGTGCTGGAGTGTTTCTTTTTTTTCGATGGACCTCAGGACTCGACTCAAGTAATAAAGCGGTCTCTTCCGCCCTTCTTTTTCCGACATAACGCCTGTATCCGCTCATTGTTCCAGATTACTGGAGTCATCGCTCCCTGCGCCTTTGCGAAGTGAAGGGGTAAAATTTCCCCAATTCCCTAGCCAATGCAGGGATGCAGTCTTTTCGTATTGCAAATATCCCAGACATGCCCTAAACTTTTGGATATTTCGCGGTGGTAGCTAATTTTGCAATGCAACCTGATCTGGTCGCCCGAGGGCTAACCTCCCACTATATCGGAGATTGAGTGGCTTTGCACCAAAGTTCATGGCAACAACATCGTGAACGTGTACAAGCCACCGCCCTCGCAAATGTCAACCACGTCCCTCCCGGTGTTCCCACGCCATGTATCTATGCTTGTGATTTCAGCGGCCACCACACGATGTGGGGGTACAACTCAAGCAGCAGAGATGGAGAGCACCTCGTCAACCGGTCCACCAATACCGGCATCACCCTCCTTTACCATCCGAAGGACGAGGATATCTTCCGCTCTGCTCGCTAGAACACCGGCACCAATCCAGTGGCCTGCCTCTTCCAGAACGACGCTCTCAACACCAACCATCACTGATCACTGCCGGAAACATCGTGACTTCAGTCACGAGAAAGCCTGCAAAGCCGATTAGAAGCGCTTTTGCCAAATAACCAACGACGAAACAAGGAACCGTCCATCTCTCACCAGCACCGACGCAAATCAGGCATACCAAGACTATAGGAGCGGCTAAAAAGACTATCCCACGTGGCTTCCGCAAGACCAACACGCCATGCTGGGATAAGGAGTGCGACCGCCTCTTGAGCGTTTTTCTCAGCGCTGCCCCCCAGGTACTGAGACAGATGCAGCTGCTACATCATTTATCGCTCATCTCAACGAATAATAACATACCCCCTGAGCCGAGGCATCAAAGTCTATTGACTTCACACGCTCGAGCCGGAAGGCGTGGAGCACCATCGACAAACTTACTAGCAGGTCGACGACTTCCTTATCGAAGGTTCCTATTTCGCCGTTGCATCGCAACCGGTAAGAAATCGGACCTGCATTTCACCCAGCCACGAGTCATCGAGACTCGTAGCCAAGGAAGTCTGGAGGAAAGCGACATTGGTCGCGATCTCAAAGCCAAATAAACCCTTGGACAATCAGCTACCGTTACATCTCTCTGCTCTGCATGTTGTTAACGGTCTTAGAGCGTCTGATCCTCTCTCGCGTCGACCAACAACTCCCCAAGGAGCAGGCTGGCTTCAGACGCGGGAGATCCACCTTGGATCAAGTCACATCATTCACTCAAAACCTCGAGGATAGCTTTGAGGCAAAAAGAAGGCCGGTGCCGTGTTCTTAGACCACACTCCTGCCTATGACACAGTCTGGCACCGCGGCCACACCTGCTAACTGCTCCGTATGCTGTTGGATAAGCACATGGCCAACATGATCGTGGAGCTTGTCCACAAGCGCAGCTTTGTCCTCAAGACCGACAACGATCAGCAGGTTACGACGATTTAAAAACGGCGTGCCATCAGGGATCAGTCCTGGTTCCGCTCCTATTCAACATTTACACCAGCGATCTGCCCGCCGCAGGCTCCAAGAAGTATGCATACGCCAACGACCTTGCCATTATGCATACCGACGGAGACTGGCGGTGCGTGGAGAGGACCCTCAGCCAGGACATAACAGTCCTGTCAGACTACCTTCGGACGTGGAGACTGAAGCTTAGCGAGTCAAAATCAATGTCGGTTCAATAACAAGGAGGATAAAAGGAAGTTGTTCGTGCAGACCAACGGTACAATATCACGCCGTCCCAACCTACCTCGACGTGTATCTGAACAGGACACTCACGTACCGCCAACACTTACATCTCTTGTGGCACTTGTGTGGGGCAGGAACGCTCATACCCATCTTATCAACAAGTGTCTTAACGATGCCATGCGCATTGTTACTGGTTCCTTACAACCCACGCCCGTTGAAGAACTACCGATCCTGGCAAGCATCCAGGCCGCTGACCTTCGCCGTAGTAAACTAACAAAAGGTGTGAAATCAGATCTGTGAACTAAAACAATACCAAACAACTGGACATAAACACTGGCGTAACAAAGGTGTGGCAGGTACGAAATTCGTATGTATGCAAAAAGACAACTTACATAACAAAATGTCTTCCACGAACTTCTGGGATACATACGAGTTGTTCCTCCAATTACTTTTAAAACAACAATACCTTTACTACTCTAACTAATCCAGCACTTTCAACTCACAGCCTATGGCAGTTATTAGTTTATTATCACACCTAAGTTAATTACCAAGGCTTTGTAACATTATTATTCGAAGCACTGTTCGGTGTTTCCGTTTCACTTCTAGTTTTAGCGGTAAGCTTTTGGCGCAAACCTGGTCTCTATTTTCCAAAATAGGTCTGGTGATCGAGTCGGGAACGGTTGAAAAAATTAGTGAGTTACCTTTACATTCTCGCCCTACCCTGTATTACTATTACGGTGACAATAATGCTACTGCAAGCAATATTCCTCGGTAAAAGGGGCCTTTAAAGATTGAGTTGGATACAGTACAACAAAGCTAAGCCCAAAACAGCAACGTAGTGTCATGAAAAGTACATACATTTTAACAGGGATAATCCAAGATAGCAAGACCGTTACCGGATTTTTCCGGTGGCGACGCAAAAGCGTACCTTTCTGACAAACATAAAAATACAGCCGATGCGAATAACGCGTAAAAAACCACGTAGTGTGCGCATTCTTGTTACTGCACAAAACTAAGTATTGGACACTAGGTGGCAAATAAACTTGACCAATCAGAAAGCCGCGCATCCTGCTTTTGTACCGCACATTTTCCGCAGGTAAGTTTAATACGCCCACACAAGAAAGGTGACGCCTAAACTAAACTACCATGTTTAAATAAATATACCACGTTAACACAGCCCAGCGATTATGAGGCCTTAAAAAGAGAATAGTTGAATTATAACAAAAATACTCATTATTCAACCGCGTTTCATCGTAAAATTTAGATGTTTAATTCACTGCTTTTGAAGAGAAAAAGTCCTGACTAAGTTACTCGAAGTGAACATGCAATTATACCGTTTCTCAAGTATGTCATGCTTTTTGTCACTGACCTGAAAGTCATCTGGCGTGAAAAAACGCGCACATAGATTCCAGGGTAGAGGTGAATCTACCGACCGTTACGCTGCGAAGATACTTATGCTGCCTCGCATTGTCTTTCCTCTAGTGACGCAATCTGTACAATAAGCTTTGTCGGCACTGAAAAGAACCGTGAAATCAAATCCCGGCATACTAGACCAAACGACGGGGCTAAACAATGGCCCAACAAACGTGTGGTAGCTACAAAAGCAGTATGTGTGCGAAAAATCAAATAACTAAAAATATATGTCTTGGTTGGTGGTTGCCTACCAATAATGCTCGACATACCCCACTCCAGCATTTCGCAGTTTAATCACACATTTGTTTTTTTAACACCACAAACGTCTATTAGCCTTTAATTTATTTTAACTCACATATTTATAAGTACAATTAAACGTTGGCAGAAATCGAGGCCTTAAAAAAACAAAAACCATACACGACATCTCCGGGATGAAAATCTAATACTTGCAATAGATAGGCCTACAAACAAAATACCCTAAGCAAGTTATACAAAGCGTTGATGAAAACACAGTGTTTCAAAAGTTAGTCACGCCTTTTGTTAGGGTTTAGTAGACAATTGGTCTTCTTCTCATATGATCCACAGTAAAGGTGGATCTACAAACTATTCCCCAAACAAAGTTGTTTACCCTGCCTCGCATTGTTGTTTATCCTTGTGGCGCAATTTTTATATCAAACTTAGTTTGAACTGAAGGTAGCGTGAAATCGAATCCCGGTATGACGAGAAACGAGACAACATGACTTGTCATAAACGGATGCCTAACAAGAATGTGGTAGAGCTTGCTTTTTTGTGACGGAATATGCACAATAGAATTTGGTCGGCACTGAAAAGGCCAACCTGCGCAACAGACGCGGGCTTAATAATAGCGTAACATGAGGTGTGTTTGGGAAACAAATAATGCGTAAACTGCCGTGTGCACGTCAGATTTGTGTTTTTAAAAAAATTTTTTAACGCAGGTTACACAGTTGGATCAGATAAAATAACGATTCATTTCATTTGAAATGCTTGACTCGGCAAAGACCATGTGGCTTACCTTCTACCGGAAACGAAAAAAACTTGTCAGATCCTTACAGCATTTTATCAATAATCTAAAAGTCATCTGGCCTGAAAGAACACACACATAGATTGCATGGTAGAGGTGAATCTACCGACTGTTCCCCTGCCAAGTTATTTAAGTTACCTCGCATTGTTCTCTCCCCTTGTGACGTAATCTGTACAATAAGCTTTGTCGGCACTGACAAGAACCGTGAAATCAAATCTCGGTATGTGCTGATACTAGATTAAACGACGGGGCATAAGCAATGACCCAACAAACGTGTGTATAGCTATAAAAGTATGTGTGCAGAAAATAAACTAACACACAAAAATAAATGTCTTAATTGGTGGTTGCCTACCCATACTACTTGTCTTACTGGCGGAAGTTTTTGAATGAATATCACTTCCACGTCCTGAGGACCAACAATCGGTCCCCCTTTTTGTTTCAAATTAAAAGTTACGGTATCTTGCAGTTTGTACAGTTTAATCACACAATTGTTTGTTTTTTAACACCAAAAACGCTTGCTAGCCTTTAATTGATTTTCACTTACAGTTTTTTAGTTGCAATCAACAGACATCAAGACGTTAAAAACCACACACAATATTTCCGAAATCAACTTTCGCTACTTGTAATAGCTAGGCCTGCGTACAAAATACCCTGTTCACTTTTACGCGGTGCTTACTAAATGGCCCTACCCTCACTTTATAACAACAAATTGTATCTTGCACCACCAGCAGTTTAAACTGTAAGTACATGGCAGTTTCTACACTTAGTCAAACTATTGAGTTATATGATAACATACACACTTATCCTCCACAATTCACAATGGTAATTGACACCCTAAAAGTCTTGTGTCCTCCAAAACACACGCATTTAGGTAAACTACAACTAGCAAAAAATAAACTGTGCCTCAAAGAAACTCTTTTACGCGTTACAAGCCCATTTCTTACACAAATTTGAACAAGTCTGTTTAACGATCCTTCGGTCATGGGCCTATCTATAGATCTCGGGCGCTGGGACAGTATACCTGCTTGACCCCCCTCTCATAGGCCTTGAAAATAGGCACGAAACCCTCGGTCCGATTTATACGAAACGTTTTCGGAGATGTAATGTTTCAAAAGTTTGTCATGCCTTCAGTCAGTAATTTGAAAGCCATCTGCCCTCGCACAAAATGAATACGTAGCTTCCACGGTAAAGGCAGACATTCGAACTATTCCCCCGGCGATGTTGTTTAACCTGCCACGCATTGTTGCTTCTCTTTGTGGCGCAATCTTTACACTAAGCTTTTGTCCGAGCTAACAAAAAGCGTGAAATCGAGTCCGTCAGCGAAAACGAGACAACACGACTTGTTATTAACAGTGTCAACAAAGGTGTGCTAGGTACAAAAGAAGTATATGCGTCAAAAATAAAACTCATACAAAAACTCCCAAGTTTTTGTTTTAAAATACTGTTTTTATACTTTTAAAAAAATTGTTTTTAAAATTCTGGAGCACAGAACAGTTCGCGCTTTTTTTAGGTTACTATCCCACTCCAACACTTTAAACTGTCAGTATTTGCCAGTTGTTTTAAAACATTTAAGTGTTTTAACACCCAAAAGGTTGAGCAGTCTCAATTTGTTTTAACTCACTGGTTTTTAACTGTAATCAACACTTTGGAAGTCATCATGGCCTTAAAAAAACACGCACAATGTTTCAGGGCCATCTACTATTACTAATAGGCATAGACAGTCTTGCGCACGTTACTCAAAGCGTTTGTGAAAACATTGCGTTTTTAAAACGAGTCTTTGTCAATCACCTCGCCTTCAAAAATGCATACAAAGCTTCCATTGTAGAAGTAGACATACAAACTATTCACCCGGTAATGTTGTTTAACCTGCCTCGCATTGTTGTTTCCACTTGTGGCGCGATTGTCAGCACTGAAAGAAAGCGTGAAATTAAATCATGATGCAAACAGAAACGCGACAACAAGACTCGTCATAAAGAGAAGCAAAACATTGCTAAATATCTATAAAAGGGAATGTGCGCAATAGGATTTCGTCGGCACTGCAAAGGCGCGGAATCTATGGTGGGTTTCAGCAACCGAAGCCTATGTATTTTTGCAAAAACGTTGTTGCCCACTAACGCATCAGCATTGCAAGTTTCCTTATTTCTTAGGCTTGTTGTGACACAAACACGCATTGTTTCAAACTAAACTAAGCGATTTGATTCAACATAAACTTCAGCGGGAACTTCCTGTTGAAAACCATCAACCAAATTCCTAATTTTTGGGTACATCGCAGGTGCCCACAAATACTGCATGTTTATTTGTTAACGTTTACTTGTTATGGCTTTATTAACGAATTCTAAACATCCACCAGTTGATATAGCAGGGTTCGTTAAGAACGCAAAAACACGTGCACGTTTTAAAAATCTGACGCTTCGTGCATCACTTCATCTAGGCTCGACACACCCACTGCACATATCACAAGACACTGTACACACGCTTGTAAAGAGAAATCCGTCCTGTACAATTAAATTAAAACTTAGTACAGAGCAGGGTGTGGTAACGACAACAAAAAGATTTGAACCAAATATCACATTCCTGTCTATGAACCTTCCATAAGCCGTCTAAACGCAACAGTACATCCTTTTACGGCACTGAATTAATTTATTAAAATAACATTTTACGGCCAGGACACAGCTGATAACAGAAAGCCCTGTCCTTGTTAGGCATAGTGCAAAAAAGGCTCAAAGCAACAGGACAGAGTTTAAATTTCCAACGAATTTGGTAATGCAAATAGAGACTTCGGTGCGCTACGTCATTGTTGATAAAAAAACACTAATAAATATTTATGCTATAACTACCACCAAATTTGTATTTACATAACACTGAACTCCAAAACAAACGCAGGAATCAACTACAGTGCGACTCTCGTGAAACTAAATTCTCGACGTCGCGAGTACGAGTTTGTTTTGTCTGAAAGCCTCTTACAAATTCCACCAAGCGTGAAATAGTTTTATGACTATGACGTCAAGCAGGAAAGTAGAATTGAACTTACGTGTAACATTTTTACAGCTGGCGACCTGAGTGGTCATTTTAAATTTGCTTGGTAGGCTGTTTAAAACGTTTTAAAAAACATTTCCTGCAACTTTAGAGCGACTTCAAACCCTGTGGCGCTTTTTCAAGTGTTGTTACGAATGTAAGTTTCTTTCTCATTCATCCGACTGTGAAAAGTTTTCGTGGCGTTAGGTGGCATTGAAAAAAATTGCGATCACCTCGCTGCTGTTTAGGATTTTACAGTTCTGGCGTTTTATTCCATTTATCGCCTACACTATTCCATATGTTGCAAAAAACTCAAATGCGTCATAAATATTTAGGTCTGATTGGAAAGAGATTGCTCTTCTGCATTCCCAACTCGTTTTACTTAGACAAGTCTACTGCAGATACCAAAGTGACTACTTTCACCAACATGTTGCATACTTAGTCTTTTTTTTGCAACTAACAAAGGTTCGTTCAAGCATGTTTACAAATTCTGCCGCGTTGTGCATCAATAATTTTCGTCTCGACACACCGGCTGCACACATCACAACAAGCCACTTTACTCATTAAAGCTTGTGTACGAAATCCCACTGACAGACTTTGAATATGTTTTGTAAATTTATCCGTCGTAGAACTGCAACTCAGTGCAGGGTGTGGAAATGACCAAAATATACATTCGAGCTAAAAATTCCATTCCTGTCCATGACAAAACAAAGCAAAGCGGCTGACATGAACCATTTAAATGCAACAGCATACATATTTAGGCAACTAAATGGATTTGGTTTTGCAGAAAGATAATTTACAACAGCGTTTCATGACACAGCTGATAAAGGTATTATATCAGACAATAATACGGACTATTAACACAAACAACCGCTTCGGTTGCAAAATGGCGAGCGCGGGCACGTCAAATTGATAAACAAAATCAATTTCTGCTTTAAGTCATTTTTACAGTTTTGGGCGTTTCAGGCGTGTAACTAATTTGGAGATTGTTAACATTTTGCCCCACGTTATAAGGTTCATGGGGTAACTGCTGGGGCTATAGGGTAAAACACATCAAATATTGCACAACAAAGACATGGTATACAAACTGTCCAATTTTTTATTCAATTCGAAGTTCGTTAGTAATTTGACCCTTCTTAGGGGGCTAGCGGGGTAACCACCGGGGCTATGGGGTTAAACTTAACTCACGACACACCGCCTTGACCATATCTACTAGCTGTAAAAGTTTTATCCAAATCCATCAAACATTTCTTGACAAAAGTGCTGACAGAGGAAACTTCACGAACCGGCTGTTAAACGATACACGGACAACACAGGTATTTGTATGCGACANACTATTTACGCAACTAAATGCGCCCCGATGATTTTACGAATTAAGATTTACAGTTTTTTTCATTGAAATTATTACGTCCCGTACAAATGTTGTTGCATTTGAAAATTCCAAGTTCATTGTGTCCCAAGTGCTACATATTTTTGTGGCTCAAGTTTCACTCCAGTAGATGCCGCGCACATAAAGGAGAAAAGAACTTGTGTAAGCTTTGCTTTTTGCGATTTTTACAGGTTCTTCCCTTCACTTTGAGAACAAAACTACTTTATTAATGATGTCAGCAGTCTGAATTATGACCTCTCAAATAATACTTAATTACAGAACGGATTTCGACTGCGTTTGCAACCAACGCTTGGAAAAAATGTTTTTAAAAGTTTTAAAACCTTATGCACTCGGAATATTTTTTTACAGTATTGTGTACATCTCACCAGTCAAAAATTGTGCCTATTTCCTGTTTTCAATTAAAATTTAGTCATTTATTAACAACGCACAATGGTGACAATACATGTAAAGTTCCGACGGTGTAGTTTGGTCATGACACGCCTGCTGCACAACCACGGCACGACCACTTTACACATGACTGCTTGCAGGAAAGCTTCATGCAATGGGTGATAAATTTTTGAAGGTCTAAATTTGGAATTCCTTTGAAACTGTCTTTGTGCGCAGTACATTTTTCTACTTTTTATGACCACTGTTACCAGCCTTGTTGCGTTATATAACTGAGCAATGCTTTACATCGACAAAACTTTCAGGTACTATTGTGCTTTTACCTACACTTTACATTGAAAAGTCGACATACTGCTAACCATACACGCCATCGACAACCTTTTTAACCGCCCTAAACATGCCATTTACGTCCATGCCCGAAAACGGGCAAAAATAACCGCATAAATGCAACAGAACAATTCTTGCATGCAACCAAATGGATTTGGTTAATACTACAAGTACTAAATTAAAATCGATGGACAATGGCGGATTTTTTTTTACAAACAGACTTTACATCAGTATGCTACTTCATCGTTAACAGAAAACAGCACTAACAGATATTATTTCCGTTATACCTGCTACCAAATTTATGTTTTATCACTGAACTAACACTAAAGCAAACTCTGGGATTCGTACAGTGCGACTCTCCTGAAACTAAATTTTCTACGTCGCGAGTACGAGTTTGTTATGTCTAAAAGCCCCCATTTAAATTCAACCAAGGATGAAATGGTTCAATGAGTATGACGTCAAACAAGAAAGAAGAATTTAACTAATGTCCGGACAAATCGCTTTCCTGCCTTTTTACAGTTGACGACTTATTGTATGGTCACTTTAAATACTCCAGGTTTGTTTGGTACTGCAGGTTGCAGTCGTAACAGTTGCATTAAACAAAGTCGAAAAATCTAAACACCAAGCTGTTAAAATATTGAAGTTTTTATATAGCCTGTCCACCACAAAGGCGTACCTGATCGATAGCGGGCGGAAAATCCATACGTTTTTCGCCTAACATTGCTGGTCTCGAAACACCTACTGCTCACACCACAACGGGCCACTTTACACATGACTGCTTGCAAAGGGAACTCTACGAACTGACTTCTAAATATTCCACGACATAAATTGATCAGTATTTTGCAATTGTTATTGAGTGCAGTTTATTTGTCACTAAAAGTCAACCTAATGGTGTAGAATAAGTGAGCCAAGCTTGACGCTCACAAAACTTGTATTTTAGCCACATTGTTTGGGTTTTAAGAAACTTAGCAAAAACGCTATCAATTTCACCAATTTTCCCCCTAAACTAGCAGGCCCGCCAAAAATTTGGTGACGCTCGGCTTTTACGGTCGACAAAACGTGTAAAAGCCAGATGTTTTTCGCCTAACACACTTTGGTCTCGAGACGCACATACCACAACGCGTCTACTATAAATGACCACAACGGGCCGCATAACGCATGACTGCTTGCAAGGGGAACTGAACGTTCTGGATTCTAAACTTGCACGATACAAATTCATCGGTCTTTTGCAATCGTTATTCAGTGCGGTATGTTTTCAGCAATAGAAGTCCATTATTAGCACCCTAACTGGGGCAAAGTTTAAATACAGCAAGTTCACATTTTGACCCCATTTTTTACATTGGCACCGTTGACGAAAAAACGCTACAAATATTAACAGTTTTGAGGTGTAATGAAGACAAAATTGACAAACTTTAACTACAAAATCCAGGCCTGTCAACAAACATTATGGATAGAAATAGTTTGACTGCAACTGCCTACTATTTACGCAACTAAATGCGCTCCGATGATTTTACGAATTAAGATTTACATCAGTTTTCCATTAAATTCACCACGTCCTGTAAAAATGTTGTTGCATTTGGAAATTTATTGTTCATAGTGTCCCAAGTGCTAAATATTTTTGTAGCTCAAGTTTCACCCGAGTAGATGCCGCGCACAGAAAGGAGAAAAGAACTTATGTGCGGCAAAATCGCTTCAGTGCATTTTGAGATTTTTAGAGGTTTTTCCCTTCACTATGCGAACAAAACTGCTTTATTAATGATGTCAGCAGATTGAATTAATACTTCCTAAATAATACTTAATTACAGAACGGATTTCGACTAAACACGTTTGCGACCAACGCTTGGAAAAAATGTTTTTAAAAGTTTTAAAATCTTATGCGCTCGGAATATTTTTTACAGTACTGTTTTCATCTCTCCATTTAAAAAATGTGCCGTATTTTTCTGTTTCTAATTCTAATTTAGTCCTTAATTAACAACGCACAATGGACTACACGAGTGACAACAAATTTTTTGTTTCACATGGTTTGATTATGACACGCCTGCTGCACAACCACGGCACGTCCACTTTACACATGACTGCGCGCAGAAAAGCTTCACGCAATGGCTGATACATTTTTGAAGGTCCAAATTTGTAAATCCTATTGAACTGTCTTTGTGCGCAGTACATATTCTATTTCATAAGACCACCGTACTAAATTAAAATCGATGGACAATGGCACAGTTGCTACAGGAGAAATTCACTAATCCCTTCTCTGCCTTTGAAGTTTTGTTCACTTTGGAAGCGAATTTGTCGTCGGTGCCCTGAACTACAGAAGCTTATCTGTTGACTTTGCTACATACTTAGTCACATACCGTAATAGTGAATTCTTAACACCCACTGGTTAACGTCACAGGGTATTTTTTGTACGACACACAAAAGTCCGTTCAACCACGTTTGCAAACTCCGACGCTTTGTGCATCAATTACTTTTGTCTCGAAACGCCGGCTGCACACATCACAACAAACACATTCAAGCATCAAAAGGAAATTCTAACCGCTTTTGTATATGTTTGTAAATTTATCTGTCCCTTACAAGTGCAACTCAGTGCAGTGCAGGGTGTGGCAATGAAAATTATAAATTCCATTCCTGTCAA
>QXVZ01015350.1:768-21174 GCA_008931825.1 Phallusia fumigata | reverse complement strand
CGTCTCAGTTAAAATTTTTACCACTTACTCTGCTTGTGCAGATAGTTTAGCAGCATGCTTGGTGTACCACAACGCAATGTTTACACCCATGTTGATAAAATCAAACTCAGCATCATCTTCGACCCTACAAAATAAACAGACAAGTTGTTTGATGGAGGTGTTTTTAGTAAAAAATGGAAAAATATTATTTTTTCCAACATTTCAATTAACTGTGCTAGTATTAATTTACAAGTAAAATTAATTTAGTAGACTTACAATGGTGGTTTTCCAACAAACAAGGTTTGGGTCCATTTAAACTTGAAAAATGTTTTCAGGGTAATCTTTGCACCAACTGGCTTGTCTTCTGTTAGATAAAAATTATTAATATTGACAAAAAAATTATAAAAGCCTTCAATAAAATCTATGACCTGTCATTATGCATTTGTTGTATGCTTGTGTCAAAAAGCAGAGATTTAGCAAGTAAAACAGTCAAACTACAGATGTGGTTGCTTTTATGGGTGCTTTAGGGGTCTTAACTGGAAATATAAAAGACAACCCTTAAGGAACTAGGTATGAGATGAAAGATTATCAAAAACAAATGATTATTTTTGTTTACCACTTTTCTCCTTTTTGCTTGAGTCTTCCTCGGTAGTTTGGCTTGTCTCGGCAGTTTCCTTGGCCGCCTGTCCTTCTGGCACCTCGAATAAGCCTTGAATAAGTGAAAAATATTCCGTGCTTATAGTGTCCATCTTCTCTGGAGATGCTAGCGGATCATTGAAAAGTGCCAGAAGGTTTGTCCGGGCAGTACGAAGGTCACTACAAATCGAAATAAATTTGTTGAACGATGCACAAGCAGCAAATAGTTTGGACCTAACAATTAAACTTTTTTCACAGTTAGCGAATTTTTTTCCAAATTTTGACACCAGTTTTGGGTTTAGCAAAAGAGTTGATTAAAAATTATGCCAAACAAAAACCAACTAACCTGATGACTTTGCTAAAGTCACTTTTCATCGCAATTTTTCGAACATCGAAGTTCTGAATGGCAGTGGCCTTAAAGGGATTTCTGTGAAACCAGTGCGCCATTTTTTAATTCTGCAGACACTTGGTACAGAATATGGTCCAAAATGTTTTGCTTTTTGATGAGTCCTTGCACGTCTTTGTACCTAAACATAAGAAGAGAAAAGTAATTTACTCACACTGCTCGTCATCATCATCACATGAAATTTTGTTGTTTCACTGACGTCACGTCGTACATGAATAATCATCACGTGACACAGTGCAGACGGTGCCCGTCAGGCATGAAATAAAATATATTTTAGGACTTTTCAAGATGTTTTATTTTTTGATTTTTTAGGACATTTAAGTTTTCCAAAATGATTTTTGGGCAGAAATATGTAAATGCTTTATTAGTTGCTTTTAGCAACGTCCTAAAGCGCACTTCAGCTATTAAAAGATGTTATTTTTTTTTGGCCAGAGAATTGTAAACGAACGCTATAATTTGGTCGAAAAACACGAAATAATAATAAGTTTTAATAAACATTTCATTTCCAACAGGTAACTTACCCAAGTACTACCGCACAAAACCTTTTTACACATAGAAATAGCTATTAAAACCAAACGCATTTGTTTTGTTGACACAGCAGACGAGAAGGACATTGTGAAGACTCCAAACTGTGTTAGCCATGTTTTCTTAAGACTGAGAGAAGGAATGGCAAACGAAGGCTCTGCGCCTGACGCAAATTCAAGGCGGCTTTGTTGGAAATCAAGAGACGTGTATTTATCGTGCGTAACGAAGTATAAAGACGAGAAAGACGCAGAAGAAAACTGCAAGACATTTAGACAAGATTTTGAAAATTCTTGTCCCAAAGTTTGGGTAAATTAACCGTATTTAGCAAATTGTTCTAAATTTGCAAAGAACTAAAATCAACTAAACTAAAATCGCCGCTAAACGTCTGTTTTCGTAGGTAAAGCATTTTTTGCGGCAACAATCCTGGAATGAATACAAAAAAGAAGTTCTAACGAAAAAGAGTACCAATTGAAGTTCAAAATGTATGTTAAGCAGCAAAC
Source organism: Phallusia fumigata (assembly GCA_008931825.1). Taxonomy (NCBI): domain Eukaryota; kingdom Metazoa; phylum Chordata; class Ascidiacea; order Phlebobranchia; family Ascidiidae; genus Phallusia; species Phallusia fumigata. Next base: position 19,128 of record QXVZ01015350.1, on the reverse strand, counting down.
CTGTGCTTTTAAAGAAAGCTGTTCAAGTCTCTATGACAACCTAGATTCCTTAAAAGTGAGAGATGATGCAGGTAAATGACGGACATATTGTGGTTTTGCCTTTACACTTTTTTTGCACACATAAGTACAGACTCTTTCAAATTTCTGGTGAACACAGATTTTAACCAGAACCAACTTTCATTGTCAATTGGTGTACATCGCAAACTTTATTTTGCTACATGTGCGTGAACATTTAAGCAGCCCTTATGTAGAGTTTGCTTCCTTTACTTGCACACTTCAAAGAACTCTGCACACCATCATACAGTTAACTTGTCTGTGTTAGTCTGCTGATTTGAAGTTTTAATGTGTGCCTTTTGTTTCCGTTTTAGACTCCACTGTTGCTCAACAATATTACATTTCTGTACACAAGCATCATGTAAACATGGTACAATCTGGTGACAATACAAACACAGCGACTTCACAGGTTGGGAAATGGTAACAATTTGACTATTGTTCCACCAGAAATAGACTGCTCTTGACATGGAGTAAAATAGTATCCTTTGTTTTTAGGTGCTAAATGAGAAAAGTTCACCGATTAATGAATGTTCAGTAATACAAGCAAAGTGGTGTAGCCTTGAATCAAAAGATGTGTTGGTGATTGTCAACCACAAGGGACTGCTGGTGAGTTTTTTTTATCACAAATGCAATTCAATCCAAAACAAAAGCATGAATGTAATGTGAAACTCAGATATATGATTCAACTGGACAACTTTTGATGTATTGGTACAGTCCTGAGGACAACAACAAACAAAATTTTTCCCCATACTGCAGGTAGCTCAATGTTTCACTATTTTCAGAATACAATGGTAAGCTAGAAACCACTGTTTTTATTTTGTAGAGGGATCGCATGTGTTGCATCGAAATACATTTGTGTTGGAAGTCCAAATGGGGTGCTTGTTTTAAGCTACTCCAAAAACACATTCAGTATTAATGAAACTTTGACAGGACATGCACAGGCCATCACTACACTCAGTGGGGTCAACTACCCTGAAAATAAAGTATGTAAAACTTAATATTAGATGAACTGGTCCTAAGTTATCTCACTACTACTGTTAGCAGCATATATCGCTGCATTAAATTCTTGCTGACAAATTGTCGGACTAAAAGTTTGTCCTCCAGCTGTAACTTTGGGTCTTTGTATGGTAGACCTGCCTTAAGCTTGTTGCTCAAGGGGACAAATTTTGTTGTTCACTTGGTGTGTTTTATGACAATATATGTGTTGTAAGTTCATTACTTATACCACGTTAAGAAGCATAAACATGTTTTGAGCTTCTAATTAACCAGCGCAGTGGTCCATAAATAAACATTAGATATCACCTGAATTGCTTAACTGTAGTTTAAAACTTTGTGACCCATAGCTTTCTTTTTGCACTAGTGACATCCGACAATCTTGAATAAATTAGGCAAAATTATGTCTTTCAGGTTGATTTTGTCAGTGCAGATGATGACGGCACAATCTACTGTTACAAAAGTGGTAACAAATTTTCCTCCGTGTCCTGCATTGCTGGCAGCAGGTGGTAACAAAACAAAAAGCTTCCAACCAATATTACATTTTTTTCAATTTTGGATTTTTGTTGTTTCAGTGATGTTTGCACAAGTATTAAACTACTCAAGGCTGACCTTGTCACTGCTGGTTACCTATCTGGCCACTTGAGGATTTTTAATGCCACCTGTGGTACTCTTCTGTGTGAGATAGCTGCCCATGTGAGGGCAGTGTCTTGTCTTGACTGTGTGGCTAGCTCAGATGGAGGCAGCACAGTGAGTATGACATCCGATCTAGCTTTGTCTGCATGATGATTTATTGCTTTATGGTGTTTGGATATTTTTCAACACTTGTAGCTTTAGGGACAGTTCTTGCTGTTTGAAGTAGATTTGTCACAAATATCGAATTTATTCTTGTAAGGAAACTTACACGTTGGTTTCCATTACCAAATATATAAGTGCCTATTAGGATTTCAGTCCTAATTGGTTTAATTTTTTTGGTTAAACATTCCCAGGTAATTGTGCCTGTTTTTGTGTGCAGGTGGTTTCTGGCAGTGAAGATAGTTTCGTGCGTGTTTGGAAAGTTTCTACAAACAATACTATTGAGGTACCCATTGTTAGCTGACTATATTAAACCAGTTTAATAAGAGATGATTTACATCTTGTTAAGTACAAAAAATCAGGTAAATCAGTATCTTACTCCTATTCTTCTAGGTATCGCATGAATGGTGTACAAGTATTGCAGATTCCCAAGTGTGTGGAGTAAAGTTCACTGGAAAAAATGACACCGCACTGGCAGTCACAGCCTATGATAGCAAAGACATCATGATTTACCACAAATCACAGTAACCAACATTTTAGAATGCAAGAAGACATGTCTATAGGCTGCCTGTGAACATCACTGTGCTAAAATAAACCAGAAATGGGTCATTGGAAAGCAGATTTCCATAGAAATGTGTAAGAGTGTTTTTGAGTATTTTCCTAACCAGTAACACACTGGTATTGATCTTGTACATGTACAACATCAGGTAGATTTGGCGCTTAAAAATGTTTGATGCATGATTAACTTTTTGCTGGTACAACAATGGTAGGACAGTGAGGTTTTTGTTGTTGAATCTGGTTTCTGTGGTTGATAATTTTCATGTTCATCATCGGAAAAGGCATCATCTCCCACTTCATCTTTTCGAAACAAAACACATGTGCCAGGGGCATCTTCTCGTTTGCCAATAAAAACACTGTTGTCCAACTGCAGTACAGGCTCTTCAGCATCCAGCATGCCAATCAGTTTTATTTTTGACTTGTCTGAGTTTTTAATGACATCCTTGTCAATCATCCCTACCAGGTCGATTACAACATACTCCTCTCCTACTAGCTCCCATTCTTCATCGGTGTGCTCTGACCTTTCCATTGTTCAGTTATTATCCATCAGATATATACTCAAAAGCTGCATGCATTAAAAGTCTACAAAAGTCAATAAAACATAGATATATAATAGCTTTTAGTCAAACAAAAGCCAGTAAGGTGTTTTGGGTGTTACCCCAATTTGTCTGATGCAAACTTGGTTTATACAGAACTAGTTGAAAATCGAGGTTTAAGAAAAGTACATGTTACAATTAGTAAACTTAAGGGATTACAGTCTAATTGTCAGAACCAGTCTTCAGAAACTCCCAAAAATGCATAGGGGTAAATGTAACAGCAAAAAAATATGATCACGACAAATAAAAATCTAATGTACACAGTGTCATTGTTGGGCGGTCAAAGTAAGAATGGAACCAAATCGAAAATGCTGAATTACAGGAAATTTCTGTAAAACTTCTGCTTTATACATTTTTAGTAAGCCAGAATTAACTTTACTCCAATGGGGAACAGAGCTTATTCCCCACAAGGTGTGTGAATGTTCTGCAAAGGGTCCAGACTTCACTTCATTAATATATTTGATGCACTCCAAGAACATAAAGTCGCAGTGATATTGGGTTACAACTGAACTTTCAACAAAATCTTTGGGGGTTATTCTTTCATTCATGATCAACTGGGATGAACCGAAAATAAATGGCAAAAATTGGAAATCGTCTAAACCCCAAACTCCCTGACTTCCAGCTGGCTCCATTCGGTATGTCTTCTGTAACTTTCTTGCCAAAATCAAGTATTCATTGAAAACCTTAGTTACAATTGGAACATGATCTTCAGTCTTTACAACCCGAATTTTACAAAGGCAACATAGAAATGCTGCAAAAGCTGCCTCATGCCCTGTTCCATAGTCAATTCTTGTCTCATTACCAAAACTCTCATTTAGGTAGTCCGCTATCTCATCAGAGGCATGTTGTAAATCATTTGGCAAAACAGTTTGTATCAAGGATACTGAACTTGACCGTAGTTTTTGAATCCAAGTACGAAAGGCCTTGTTTCCAAATCTTTGAGCTTGTTCAATAGGAGGTATTTCATCTATCCAATCAGACAAAGTTTTTAAAACATCCAACAATGCCTGAACAGTGTTTGATATTTCACAGTGGACTGAAAGGGATTTTCCTTTTACGGACTGGTTTAAAGCATTAATAAATCCTACAAAGTCATTGTATGCCTGTGACTTAAGCCACAACTGCATATCTACCACAGTCTTGATTTGAGTATGTGGGACAATGAAGTCATGTTTGGACAACAAATTTTCCTCTGTAGTTGCAGAAATACCTTCATTTTTATCCATTACTTAAACTAGTTGGACAGTTTGTTGTATGAGTAATAGGTTTAATATTAAACAGCCTGTTGGAAAACATATAATTACCAAAGTGTTGTGCACAAAAAAATCAAGATAACAGCAAGCATTATCTGTGGCAAACCAGATTTCTTCTCAGATTCACATTTGAATGAACAATTTTCGCGTGAGATAAGCTGCATGTGACATACATTTATTTTTGCATTAAAAAAATGCCTGTGGTTCGCAACCATGATTACGCAAAACGTTGTTGTGCTGCCAACACCTGGGTAAAAATACAACACGCAGCGTCGACGTAAAAGCTTCTTTGCAATTCACGTTTTGCCCAAAACAGTCATACCGTGTAACCTTTAACGCAATTCTAAATTTTATCCCTGAAAAAAAAGACTTGGCATTGCAATGTGTTACGTCATAAACGAGGTGGAGAAAGTGAGAAGTTGTCACCTTTTCACGCTACGACATGTCTGTCACTACACGGCAAGAGCGAGAAATCGCACATGGGGAAGAAGGCTGCAAAATAGCTGCTCGAAGAAGCAGATACTTCTGTTTTAATCTGTTTGATGACGGCGTGTTCTCTTCAGCTTAAATTTGGTACAATGCACGTGTGAGGTTTGCGCGTTTTGCAATTTGAATTAGGAGGGTGGACGCAGTTATATTTTTTAGGCAGGTAAACAATAGCTGATTTTTTGGGTTTTATTGGGAATAATTCTGAATGTTTTGGTGTATTTTGTTTCATTGTTTCTTGTTTCTTAATGTTTCTATGACATGTACTAACTATGCTACTAAAAACCATTACAGAAAATATATTTTATGTGCAACGTTAGTTGAAAATCAACTTAAAAATGCAGCGATTGTCAGACCTTGTATGGATGGGCCATGGTTTGACGAAAGTTGGCCAGTCAACTATACAAATGGCATTTGACGAAATCACTCATTTATCTACAACAAGCTCAGTAGGACGGTCTTTAATGGATGCATGTAATAAGGTATGAGCTGTTGTGGAGATGATTGTTTATTTCATCCAAATGTGTTTTTAAGTTTTAATGTACATACAACAACCATTCATATGCAGGCATGTGGTGGTGCAACCTTTGAAGCTGATAGTGCTGCGTTTGACTTAGATGCAGAAATGCCACTTGATGACAAGCCTTCCAATGTTGAAAGTAATGAATCGCATGGAATGAACGCAGCTCCATCCAGTAATGTTGCTGGGTCAAGTACAATACCGAAAAGACAATTTTCAACGAGCTCAAAGCCAATTTATCAAAAAAACAATTTTAGACTTTGTTTAAACGGTGTGTTGACCATGTTCCGACGGAATTTACACACAACTTGTTGCCTTGGAGCCATAACATCAGATGAACTAGCAATGTTGGCAAAAGTCCAACAAATGCGACAAATACCAAAAGAAAAGAATGCACATCAGTCAGAAAATAATATTAACCGAATGAAACAAAATCTTAATAGACAAGCCCAGGAAAGGAAAGTCCCATCCACTCGCATTGAGAGACTGGCCTCTTTTGGAGGTAAACAGAAATAGTGTTTGTGTCTTTATGAAGTACAATAATTTTGTTTCAAGTGATATAAAACTTAAACATTTTTGTTGTATTAGGTTTGGCCGCAGGTCTTGCGGTGAATTCCATTACCGATGCTGCAAAAAGAACTGTTGGAATTATAGGTACGCACAACATGTGTCTTTGTCTCAAGAAATGTTTCACTGCATATATGATACTGCTAATAATTATAATCAGAAAAAGATTAGGCAATAGCTTTAGTACTTGACTTTTTATAAAAGGCTTTGTTGAATTTGGCTTTGTATCTTTGGCAATGTCCATTTTTAATGGGCCTGCTCAATACCAGATATGAACTCACAAAATGATACAAATAAAGAAAACACTTCCTGGCTGGTAAATTGGGTTACTTGAATATTTTTAAAAAGACACTTGAGCACTTTGATTAGCATATAAAAACATGATATCAACCCAACATATAATTCCCCAATTGCTTCTCATTATTTCAGATCCCTCTGAACAATCATCAATGTTTCTAAATGAGGCTAATCTTGCTAAAATTGTTACTACACTATGCAAAGTAAGAGGTGCTGCCCTTAAACTTGGTCAGATGTTAAGTATGCAAGGTCAGTACCTGTTTTATTATGGGTCCCCTTCCTGAAGGGGACACATATTGTTTTCACTCTGTTTTTTTCTTTTTTTTTTCTTTTTTGTCCCCTGCAGCTTGTCCATGCACTTTTGTCATGAAATGTTTGATGGATTTTGATGAAACTTTCACAGCTGGTAGATATGGTCAAGGCGGTGTGTCATGAGTTTAGTTTAACCCTATTGCCCCAGTGGTTACCCCGCTAGCCCCCTAAAATGGGGCAAATGGTTAAACANGAATTATAGGTACGCACAACATGTGTATTTGTCTCAAGAAATGTTTTACTGGGTATATGATACTGCTAAAACCTATAATCAGAAACGATTGGGCAATAGTTTTAGTAATTGACTTTTCATACGGCCTTGTTAAACATAAAATTCCCTGATTGCTTCTCATTATTTCAGATCCCTCTGAACAATCATCAATGTTTCTAAATGAGGCTAATCTTGCTAAAATTGTCACTACACTATGCAAAGTAAGAGGTGCTGCCCTTAAACTTGGTCAGATGTTAAGTATGCAAGGTCAGTACCAGTTTTATTTGTTCATATTTATTGTGAGCTGTTATTTTCTGATCTTTTTAATTTTATTTTAACATTTATTGCAGATGACTCAGTTATTGATCCAAAATTATTGGAGGTTTTTGAACGAGTCCGACAAAGTGCCGATTTTATGCCCGCATCACAAATGAAAGTATGATAGTGTCTTTTTTGTATGTCAATACCATTTTTGTTATTTGTGCAAAATTTATCTGAGGTTTCATGCTGAATTTTTCAAAAAACAGAAAGTACTGGTGCAAGAGTTTGGTTCCGATTGGCGAAGTAAGGTGAAAGAATTTGATGAAACACCATTTGCTGCTGCATCAATTGGACAGGTTGTAGAAACCAGAGTTTAGTTGTAAGGTTTAATAGTTTAGAAACTAAACATCTTCTGTTATTGGGTCAATCGACAACTTTGTAAACAGCTCTAAAAGTGAAAACATATGCACTGGGCTAAGCAGATAAATATACTTCTGAATTCTGTTTGTCTTTAAATTTTACTTTCAAAATTTTTGTTTTATGTAAGGTGCACCGAGCAGTTTTGTTTGACGGTCGTGAAGTGGCAATGAAAATCCAATATCCTGGAGTCGCAAACAGTATTAATAGCGACATTGACAATTTGGTAACACTCCTTAAATTCTGGGATGTCTTTCCTGAACGTTAGTATGTTGTTTATAGTTTTTTCCAAGTGGTTTAATTTTGAATCCCAATTTATGTTGTCTGAAAATGGGTCAAATCCCTTTGACTATTTGGCCAAGTTTATGATTGACGCTGGCTTTATTGTGCAATGCTTGTTAGCATAACAAAAGTGAATGATCGCTATGGGGTAAACCAGCGATTGACAACCTTTTTTGATGCTTTTCCCATTTGCTTATTTTGAAAATCCATTCTATCTGTGCTAGACAAGAAGGTCTACCTAAAAAGGAAATGCTAAACTGGACGTGATAACCTTACTATAAAGTGCAAATCCCTCTGTAACCCCTAAAATTTCTCCCCGGTTGGTACGTCTGGGGTTCACTGTGTTGTTGCATCTCTTGACATCTTTTTGTCTTCATGATTTAGCCTGATATATCACTTTATGCTGGGTGCTTCATTTGCAAATGTGTATGAAATCAAAATGTCTGTCGTTTTTTACAAAACATAGATTGCTGTACGAAAATTTTGGTATCACTTAACAATACTTTTCAGAACTTTACATGGATAAGTTTATCGACGTCGCGAGACGGGAACTGGCGTGGGAATGCGATTACGAACGAGAGGCAGAGTTTTCAAGAATGTTCAGGTACAAGGAAATCACAATGACCAAGTTTACTGTTTAACCTATTTGTTTACCGGACATTTTGTGTCTTGATGAATGATGATGCAGGGAGGCGTTGACGGGCGAAGAGATGTACGGCGTGCCGGAGATAATCCCTGAATTGAGTTCAAAGAGAGTGTTGACAACTGAACTCATCAGCGGGATTCCGATAAACCAAGCTATCGAGCTCGGCCAGGATGAACGAAATTTTGTAGGTTGCGCTGTAATCAAGGAGAACAAGACCCGGCTTTAAAAAGTAGCTGCCGAAAAAAATAACTACCAAACAGCTTGTACATACGAATGCACTTTAATGCCAACGTTTCGACAATTGCTGTTGTCACCAGCGCTGTAACTATTTGCGAAACTATTTTCCGCACTTCGGCAAGGCACAAAGCTGTTTTATTTGATTTTTTTTACATGTGTTACTTACTGTTTATCAACGAGCTGGTTTCGTTTTGATAATTTTTCAACCGATGGTACACCTTGTTTTGTTCCAGTAACGTGTCTAGACCGCCAAAAATGAGTTTCAACAACCAATATATTCTATCTTGTGCTGCAAAAGTACATGTAAGATATTCTTTTTTGTGTCTTCAGATTGCCGCTGCGTTGCTTCGACTGGTGCTGAGGGAAATTTTCGAGATGCGTTGCATGCAGACTGATCCGAATTGGTCCAACTTCTTTTACAACGAGGATCAACAAAAGGTAACTAACAACTCGACAAGCATTAAAACAATCCAACTCCTTCCCCATTTTTTGAATGCACAAATAAGGTTTAACTGGCTGTAAACCTACTCGTATTTATGACTTCATTTCATTATAAAACCAAAGCTTTGATTAAAGGCTTGGATTGGATATACCAACAACAATATTGCAACTTTACCCCAAAACAGTGGTTCTAAACCATTTTATTCCATATACTCCGTTACTCGTAATTCAAAGCTCAAGTCCTTCGCCAGAATATTGGTTCGTAAACAGAATGTTTACATTTGTATGATAGAAAGAGAAACTAAGCTCTTGCAAATGATAAATTTTTTAACATTTCCCCCTTGCAAACATAAATTTCTTTCCTAGTGAGGGATTTAAATTTCCTGGATTGTTGCTTTTGCACCGATAATATTAGCGATAACATAGAGTATAATATTGCTATAAACCAACGGGCTTACGTTGCGTAATTTTATCACGTGTCGGACCCATCTGATTTGATCATTTCGCAACCCTACACGAAAAAAAGGCCAAAAAATCGACACCTATGCTGCCATCCAAACTAAGATGTATTTTACGTTGAAGTTTACCACAATCATAGGTGTTGTTTAACCTGTTGTGCGCTTTGTGTTAGATTTGGTTGTTGGACTTCGGTGCGAGCCGCCATTATTCGAAAGAGTTTATCGACCACTACATAGATGTAGTGAAGGGAGCGGCTGTCGAGGACCGAGAAAAGGTTTATGACAAATCGATCAAACTTGGATTCCTCANATGCTGCCATCCAACCTAAGATGTATTTTACGTTGGAAGTTTACCACAATCATGGGTGTTGTTTAACCTGTTGTGCGCTTTGTGTTAGATTTGGTTGTTGGACTTCGGTGCGAGCCGCCATTATTCGAAAGAGTTTATCGACCACTATATAGATGTAGTGAAGGGAGCGGCTGTCGAGGACCGAGAAAAGGTTTATGACAAATCGATCAAACTTGGATTCCTCACTGGCTATGAACCCCAGGTATTTTAAACCAAGTAAATCCAGGGGTTTGTCTAACTTTGGGTTTGTTGGCAGCATTTTTTGAAGGCATACGGCCTGTAGTTATCAGCTTTGCTTATATCATAGGCTCATTTGGCACTGGTTCTATTATGACGTCGTATATATGACTTTTTCTTGCCACAGTTTTGTATTTTCTTGTTTTTGCAAGTTGCGATTTGTGGGCACGCCATGAAGCCTGTCGACTAACCAGTACAAATTGTCTGTTGTTATTATCAATAATGGCCTATTCTGTATGAGTTCATAAATACAAATCCTAAAAACGCTTAAAATTTGCCTTGCTTCGCCACATGCATGAGGCTAATAATGCTCCCACATAAATAACTGCTTAATATGAAACTGTGATATACTTTGAATAGTAATTAACGCACGATGGGTAACCAAAGGGTTAATAACAGGAAAATCTGGACAAAACTGAGGACCGTTTGGTCAGTCTAAAAGTTTGCGCAAAACTCGGCCTATCATACGACCTCTTTTTGTAGGACAAGTTATCCTTCTTAAAAAACTTGTCCTCAGACAACTTAAGAAAACGCCCAAATGTCCTCCTTTTCATTTCCTATTTTTATGCAATATATTTCAGTGAAGTTATTGCTCAATTACCATTTAGTACAGGCCAAATGCACCATCAGCTTAATCTTAAAATAAAAAAAATAAAAAAATGATTCTATCATGATTAAAAGTTAAGGGAATGTCGAAATATTTGTTTTCTTTGTTTGTCCTGTGCAAAGAAGGTAGTAAACTTTTGGCAATATGTCCTCATTTTTGGTGATGAAAATATGGTACGCCTACGCAAAACCGTTTTGGAAGACACGATTTTAATGATCATGAAAGATATTGAAATTTCATTGTGGTCCTCAACTTGGCTTTTGCTTGACCACCGTGATTTCCAGGTTATGAAGAACGCTCATATTGATGCAATCATGATTCTCGGCGAACCGTTCAAAACGGAAGATGTTTTCGACTTTGGGGCGCAAAACACGTCNCGGTAGTGAGCATCCTAAAATTCAAAATTCACAAAAAAATGGTCTTGAAGGATTTTAAAGACGCCCAAACTAAACTAAAAACTGTATTTAAGAATCGTAACATTCCCTAGGATGTGGTTTATTTACAGCAGAGGGTGAAAATATAACATATTGTCGATGAGGGTCGGGCTTAAATTAATTCTGTAGCATATTAAATTGTATTTCTTCGTAAAAACAGCAGTAAATAGCATGCTTTTTGACAAGCTGATAAAAGTATAGGCCTGTATGGCCAAGCAATAAAAAAGTTAAGTTGCCTCCGAAAAAATGTCATTTAATGTATCAGATTAGAAAATACGCTTATTTTGTAATTCTAAATTAGGTAAAACGGTCAGAGTCAGCAAAATTGCCATATATGGCCTGGCTAATGACTTCGAACGTATTAATTAGTATAAAGTTAGAATGGGAACAAACCTGTTTGTACAGATACAAGGAGTCGTAGCGAGTTTCTGTGCTATTGACATCGAGGTCTTCAACCAGTCGAACACGCTCATTCTCTCTGTCGTAAGCCATAGCTCCTCGCGTGTAGAAATGAGTGCGGTGATCCACCTGTTCACGCAACATGCTTAAAACGGGTTAATGGGAATGCGCTGATTGAGTCGGCTGTTCTTAAACTTTGGTATTATGTTTGTCTGAGCAGTAAACTTAAGCGACATGAGTGCAATGAAATACTATGAAAAATCCGACAAAAAAAAATTATGCAACGTAATTGCAATGACAGCTTAACGGCAATAGCGTAGCCAGCCCAAAATTTGGAGAGGGGGGCAAGTATCCCCTAATTTAAAACTTAGGGATTTTTTTCAGGAGTAGCCTACTTCAATGTACAATTTTGAAAAAAAAAATTTTTTGGGGGGGGGACATGGCCCCTTTCGAGAATATTTTCGAGTGAATATAAAAACATTGTGAGAATAATAAAATCAACGAACAACATTCAAGATGTTGTTGAAAGTTACCACTATTAATAGAAGAGATTGATTTGAAGCACAAAAAAATACTTTGCCGCCAAGATGGCGAAGTGCTTAGTGCGACTGCCTTGTACTCGCAAGGTTGTGGGTTCTAACCCTGTCTCGGTCGCCTATGTTTGCCTGAGCATAAGGCAGGTAACACAACGGTGGACTCGTTATAAGCACAATGCATTCGGTCGTTGTTACGATCATAAAGGATAAAATTAAAACAACGGACAAACACTGCAAGTATTGAACATGCGTTCAATGAACTCTTCGTTAAAATACATCACTCGCTGACCGGCCAATCCTTCGGGGTTAATCGAACTAAGTGTTAAAACGAGTCTAAGAAGCTCTAGGCAGCTATTTACTTACCCCCATCACCCTTGCCTCCCATAACCGCGGTGCCTCTGCAAAATAATTAAACGACAGTTAAAACAGCCGCCATTCCAAATTGGTAACGATTACTTCGCCGACGAAACCAAAATGCACAACAGAAGGGAGGTTTATTTATTATTTAGTTGGATATTTAAATGCAAGCTTCTGATTTGTAATATTTTTTACAATGCTACCTATCAAACATCTCGATTTGTGGCGTTAATGACTCTTATGCCCTTTAACAGTCACTTGTTCTGCATGATCATCAATTCAAGAATCGGAAAGTTGAACAAATAAAACTAACATACAAGTTTGCCGTTGAGCATAGCTGTAATAACTTACCACATGATGCCCGAGGTCTGGCTGCCGTAGCACAGACGAAAGCAAGAAGACAAACCAAAACACGCATGTTTTTATCAACAGTTTTTCTGTACCTTACGCAGCATACAATCTGAAACCGTATAAATCAAACGTCAAATCAAGGCACTGTCCTCTTACTAGTTTGCAGTCTCAATAAACAGCTTTTTGCAGGCCACCTACAGCTTGCAGCGGCAACTCAAAGTGCAAATAATGAGTTGCATTTTCCAGTTGCGAAATAGGCGCTCACTATAGGTGAGATTACCTAGTGAAAATCACATGATGGCCTTCGGTGTTAACGAATTTAGTAAACTTCCATGACACCACAACCAAACACTCAGTGCCAGTGGTTCTGCCTCCAGCTTTATGCAGGCCACCTACAGCTTGCAGCGGCAACTCAAAGTGCAAATAATGAGTTGCATTTTCCAGTTGCAAAATAGGCGCTCAGTAGGTGAGGTTACCCAGTGAAAATCACATGATGGCACTTCGGTGTTAACGAATTTAGTAAACTTCCATGACACCACAACCAAACAATCGGTGCCAGTCGTTCTGCTACTTGATTACACATTACCAAACTGTACAAACAGGTTGATTGGTCCTAGGTGCTAGTAGGTTAAAGACCTGCAAACACGCGATCGATTTCGAAACACAAGGGCGTTTGTTTCCGTGCAAAGTATCATGTGATTGTTACCCAATAACATTCAGCAGTGATTTGGTTTGCAGCCATGAAATGCAGCAGTCAAGAGTTGCAATAGTGGTAACACGAAGGCAAAAATATACAGTGAAGTTAAATTTATTGTACATCAGGGGAAATGCTTATTTGCATAGTATCATGTACAGACCAGGAGAGCTTTGGAAGTCAAATTAGTTAAAAACGGTCAAGAATAAATTTAACATGTGTTTGTATATGTCGTAGAGCTGTAAAAATCTGCAGAGACATTGACAAAGACCGATAAGCAATATGTTAAAAAGCATCTTGCTTCTTGTGTTCGGCGTGGTGTTCGTCCATGCACAAGGCGAACATGGGTGTGGTAAGTACAGCCTATCAATATCTTGCTTGACTGTAATTCGGACATCACATCTTGACGTGTTATTTTTTAGCCGCACCGATGCACTTCCAGGCCGCGGCTAACATGGTAAGTATATAGACGTAATATAGCTTTACTTCATGTGCTTCCAACGTGTTTAAACTCACAGCACGACCACGAAACCAGTTTTTATCGTTCCGGATTCTTTTCCTACGACGCCATTGAAGAGAAAGTCAGCTTCATTGAAGAGATACAAGAAAACGCCACCCGGCCACAAGCCGATGAACTNAAAACTTCGGGTCCTTGCCACCGCGGTGTCGTAACCACTAGGAATGTAACTTTATCCATGTTCGCAAAAACGCTTGTTGTTCTGTGTCAGCAACTCAAGCAGGTCTCAAACCCAAACACGGAGGAAAATTTTTTTATCAAAAAACATAATACAATTGTCGGAAAAAATGAATCACTGACGCGTTTTATACAGCGCGATTACCTTAACGACGCGCCAGTCAACAGAGTGGTCATCAGGGATGACAGTAGGGCACGGTACATATTCAGTTGTGCGTACGACATACCTTGGTCCCAAGGGCGCACCGCGAGACCCTACCATACCTTACGCACTGCCATCCTTGGTGGTCAGTCAACACAATGTAGAGCTGGACTGAGTAGGCTATACCCTTTTAACGGTGTTACGGTGTCAAGTAAACTGTTTCATATTTTGCCCGAATCGATATTTTTCGATGTAAAAAAGCAACTCTTGAAGTTGAACAACTAAATATTTGAAACACAGGCAATTACCAGTTCGTTGTATCTACTAAATACTATAGCTTGGTATGAAGATTAATATCGGTCCGCAATAACAATCATTAAGCGTAAAAACATATATTGTTCGAGAGTCGAGGCCAAACGCGATGGTAGTCATTTATCTTTGACACCCTCTGCTTTGTTTTGGTCTGCTCCTAAGATAGAGGCTATATATCAAAACAAATACTTCCTTTTCCCCCTCAATGGCCAGTGGTCTCTTATAAAATATCAACCCCACAGCAGCAAACAACTCACGTATTCAAACCACAGCTCATTCTAAAATGTATTTGGCAGTGTATCGAAATATCAAACAAGTGGAAAACTGAAGCGCAGGTCTTTTCGTGTTGTTTGCACAAAAAAGGTCGCGCATTAGATGACCAGCCGGCATTTGCACATATTTTCCGCTTCGTTTCGTCGCCCAAGAACGCGGTTACATATTTTACTAATCCGCAACCTCACAATCATTTTTGGAAAATGGTTAATTATTTTAAACTTAATTAATGTGTACATGTTCATTTAAATATTGTATAATGCAGTTTTACTTCTTTCACAATGTGTATTTTTAAAATGACTTGATATTTAAAGCAATTGCCAGCAATTTTAATGCGAAAGAGAAAAGTCGAAGCTCTCTAGGTTTAGGATTTTTTGCGTTGATTGTCTTCATCTTTACAGACGGTAACGATGGCTGACGGTGAGTTTTGTCCTTTTATTTTTGCAATTTTTCCGTTATTTGGCAAGTTAACGCTTTGTATTGGCAACATACAATATTTTGTTTTTTTCACTTATCCCAGAGTGGGCACTTGTCTCCACCTGAAAAACCTATGTCTGTGCTTCTTCAATCATTTTTTCCATTTGCAACTGTTAAATGTTCCACGTTTTGGGGAATAACAAAACGCATTTTCAGGAAATAATTATTGACCTATCAAACTAATGCATACAAATTGTTCTCAAAAAGGCCTGTCTGACCTCTGGCAAAGGTATTAAAAATCTTGTGCTTCAAGCTTGCAAATATCCAAATCTGACCTTGATGTGGCACTATTTCTATAACTGTTTTGCAGCTTATATGTACATGTTACAAAAGTTGGTTTGTTTACTTACAACATGGGTCACAAATAGGGTTCCCTCCCGGGAATGTTTTGATGGGAAATTCATGGGATTTCCCGGAAAAATTACGTTCCCGAATCCCAGAAATTTTGTTTCGAATTCCCGGGAACATGTAAACAATGCAAAACTAATTCAGAAGTGGCTAATTTTATCGTATTTTTGCCTTTGATTGTTATAAATAAAAAAATCCCCTTGTCATGTATTTTTTTGATCAAACTTGATGTTAATCGCACTTGAGATCAATTTATTTTTGAAAATTTACGCAAATATCTGTGGGCTTGTAGCTTTAAAAAAATGATGTTACGTGACAAAACCCGCTAAATTAAATGTTTTTTTGCTGACATAAACTAATTTTAGTTGTTGCAATGACATAATTAGTCGCGAAAAATTGGAAACAATTTTGTCAGGATCCCGGAAAATTGTTTTTTTACTTTCTGAATACCGGGAATGAAAAAATCTGGGCAATAGAGGAACCCTAGTCACAAATAGGGTTTCCTCCCACGAATGTTTCCAAATTACTTTCCCGACTTCCAGGATTTTTGTTTGAAATTTGTAGCTAATATAAATTAATTTGAGTCATTATAATGACGTAATTAGGCACGAAAAAATTGTCAAAATATTTTTTCATGTAGTAAACAAACTTGTTTTAGCTGAAGCAACAACTGCACCCCCTGCAGAAACACCAATGGAAGCAGACAACGCTGCTGCTCCTCCTGCACAAGAACCTGAAGTAATAACTGTTTCAAAATACTCTTTTTTGTGAGTCCTCTTCCATTAAGGGGACACATATTGTTTTCACCCTGTTTTTTGTCTATTGTCAGTTTGTTCCCTACAAAAAAATGTTTGGCCATAAGAAGTCATTTTTTTTAATTGGTACGTGTGATAGATGGGTATCTGAAGTTGTGTACTGTACCTTTTGACCCCAATTGTCCCATCTGTTTACTCACCGGCCCAAGACATAAAAATTAAAAAACAGCAATATTTAATCGAGTAAGTCACCTAAAACATTCTATTTTATTAGTTGATATAATTTGAAGTATTTTATGACATTTCACCTTTATTTGTTTATTGTAGATTTTTGGTTGGTGGTTAAGTTGTAAAGAAACAAAAATAGTCGTATCGAGTTCGCCACTGATTGCTGTATTTGGGTTATGGTTATTGATTTTTTGTTGTGTTTTTTTTCAAATGATACTGCACAGTTTTATTTGAAGAAAAAACACAACCTAACAAAACAAACGTGCTTGCTCTTGTATTTTTGTTACATGGGGTTAGGTGTAGATGAAAAATTTTGTAAAACTTTTTACCTATTCAGCAGCAGGAAGCTGCACCGGCTGCTCCCGCTCCACCAACAGAGCCAAGTCCAGCAGCTGGAGTCCAAGTGAGTATTTCATTTGAAGCACTTTATGGGGTGACTGGTCAAACACTTCTAAAGCTTTACCTATTACTACCACAGGAAATTGTCAATGCGGAGAAAGAAGCAGTGACTAAGACTCCTAATACAGTGGAGCTGCAAGCTTTGCCGACTCGGGCTTATCTGGATCAAACAGTTGTACCCATTTTGCTTTCTGGTTTGTCAACCCTGGCCAAGGAACGGTGAGATAATGTTTTTATTTTTTGTGTGGGATAGCCACTCTTTCTCATTTCATTTTACTGGATGCCCAATCTCTAGCTGACTGTTTGTCAACAATTAGTGGAACCAAGATGTTTCGATTGATTGTATTGATTTGTGCTTTTTATTATTGTCCAACTTCATTGCTCAGCAGTGTGGACAAAGTGGATTTTGTAAACTTGCTGTATTAAATCTCGTAATTAACAAAAAGCACATGAAGAAAACTGCAAGCATTGTGGTTTAACGCTGTGTGGCAAATATCCACAAATAATTTTGCAAAACTAATGTAAAGATTAAATGTATTGAATATTACCATCCAATTGTTTGCTTTCAAGCTGTTTGGTTATGATGCCCTTTGTTTCAGGCCACCCAACCCGATTGAATACCTTGCTGCATATCTTTTGAAAAACAAAGATGAGTTTAAGGCTGGAGTCCCCAAGGAATAGAACCTTGTACTATATCCGGTTTTGGCCTATTTCAATATTTCAGTTTTCTTACTGCTGTGTGATAGTTCAGTGACTTCTCGGTTCATTTGTATCCTGGCTTTGGTTTCATGTTTCTGTTTTGTAAGCAGTGCACATCATGTTGTATGTGCTGATCTCGAAGCCAATTGCGGTACTTGATAAACAGTAGGCAACTTTGTATCGTTGTATTCAGGACTTAATTAAATTGTAAAATATTTGTCCACGCAAGTGCTATGTAAACAAAAAGTATGCACGTTTAATTCCAATCCTCCATAACATGGCTATATATGGTCCATTTACACAGCTGATAATAAACAAAACTTTTTACTACAAATTTTTGCTTGCCTCTTCATTTGGAAAGTGTTCAAGCTTTAGCGAAGGTTTAGTATATGCACAATGCAAGTAGTTTTCAAAAACAGACTGCGAGCTCACGTTTTTTGTGCGATCGT
Source organism: Phallusia fumigata (assembly GCA_008931825.1). NCBI lineage: Eukaryota > Metazoa > Chordata > Ascidiacea > Phlebobranchia > Ascidiidae > Phallusia > Phallusia fumigata. Next base: position 1,004 of record QXVZ01015350.1, on the reverse strand, counting down.
GACGAACTAATCAACAAAAATTAGTGGACAGGAAATAGCTATCATTGTGAGAAGATGCGTTTCGCTTTTCATTAACCTTTTGCAACGAATAAATGTTTAAACCAGACTTATTCCTTTTAAAGCAGCTTCTATTTCAACGTTGTTTATTAATTAAACACCTGATTAATTAATATTGAATAATTTGGGCATTGTCTCTCCTTCGGAAAACAAAACTTCTATCTGCATTTCGAAGTCAT
>QXVZ01015338.1:0-10141 GCA_008931825.1 Phallusia fumigata | reverse complement strand
TTAACCAGACTTACCAAAAAAAGGCTTCGGTGTCGGTCACCAGCAGACAAAACACCAAAAGTAGCAACAGCAAAGCACTCTTCATCTTCCTTGCCTTGTTATCTGAATTAGAATGCAATGCGTTGCACAAAACAGGGCAAAAATCTTATACAGCAATCGTTTGTTGGCTCTCACATTAATTTAAATTTACCCGATACATTGGAAGTTACAAAAACGATTTTATTGTCTCAAACATAATTCGTTCAATTTAGCCTTGTATCAATTTCCGAAATCTATTACAGCGTTAGGTTCAATTGCAAAAAGCATGGTAAGTATTACCCTCCAAGATCCTGACTTACCCAATAGCTTTAAAGTGAAGCAATGAGTGCCGTACCAAACAGTTTGTCTGTATTTATTTGCTTAAGTCATATGGAATATTAAACAATAACCGGTGAAGAGCTCCAACTTATAGTCAAACATACGATTAAGGAGCAAGACGAGGCAGGATATTTCTCCAATGAACAGGACGTAGCTTTGTCACTTCAGACTTGATCCTTTAAACGTTGAATAGCTCTTCACTAATTATCTGTCGCCTGTTTTGATCCAACGACTGACGTACGTACGCCGAGCCCGTGCAAATTCGAAAATCAGTCTTTGTTTTTTGGGGACTCAGAAACAGCTGGGTTCAAGTTAAACATGACTGAGACGTGTTGATTATGTACCTCATATGTTTAAATGTTTCTCTTCAGGAAGATATACGAATCTTTTTTGTGTGCGGGAGGATGGGAGTCCTGGGAATCTAACAATAGCACAAGCAACCCTACATTTGGTTTCTGTTAGATCCTGTTTCTGTTGTTGGGAAAGTCTGGTCAAAGAGAGAAGTCTTTGATTTGTGATTCAAACCAAGTAAGTAACGTAAACGGTTTTAAAACGTTCTAAACCAGTATATACCTGAGAAAATGTCGTTTTCAGCCTAAGTTGTCTGTTGTTGAATAAACTAAGTTGTCTAGCGGCCACTAACGCATAATGCTCAAAGTTTGTCAATAATTGCTTGCAAAATAATTCAGTTCANAAACCAAAATGGTTTCGCATGAATTTTAATACGTTTTATTCGTCGAAAGTGCAAAAGCGTAAAGATGAAACTAACAATGCAGCTAAACTGTAACTGAAGATCTTTGGGCATTTTGCTGTTTTACGACAGGGCAAGATGCAACAAAAGGCTTTTATTTAGTCAGCTGCAATAGTAAATGAAAACATCTTAACCAGACTTACCAAAAAAAGGCTTCGGTGTCGGTCACCAGCAGACAAAACACCAAAAGTAGCAACAGCAAAGCACTCTTCATTTTCCTTGCCTTGTTATCTGAATTAGAATGCAATGCGTTGCACAAAACAGGGCAAAAATCTTATACAGCAATCGTTTGTTGACTTTCACATTAATTTAAATTTACTCGATACATTGGAAGTTACAAAAACGATTTTATTGTCTCAAACAAAATTCGTTCAATTTAGCCTTGTATCAATTTCCGAAATCTATTACAGCGTTAGGTTTAAGTGCAAAAAGTATGGTAAGTATTACCCTCCAAGATACTGACTTACCCAATAGCTTTAAAGTGAAGCAATGAGTGCCGTACCAAACAATTTGTCTGTATTTATTTGCTTAAGTCATATGGAATACTAAACAATAACCGGTGAAGAGCTCCGACTTATAGTCAAACATACGATTAAGGAGCAAGGCGAGGCAGGACATTTCTCCAATGAACAGGACGTAGCTTTGTCACTTCAGACTTGATCCTTTAAACGTTGAATAGCTCTTCACTAATCATCTGTCGCCTGTTTTGATCCAACGACTGACGTACGTACGCCGAGCCCGTGCAAATTCGAAAATCAAACTTTGTTTTTGGGTGGCACAGAAACAGCTGGGTTCAAGTAAAACATGACTGAGACGTGTTAATTATGTACCTCATATGTTTAAATGTTTCTCTTCAGGAAGATATATGAATCTTTTTTGTGTGCGGGAGGATGGGAGTCACCTGGCATTTACTCCCACTGTCCCATTACTCCAACCCACTTGCAACAGCATCAAACTTGCGTAGCTGGACTTGAGGAGCCCAAGGCATGAAGCATTTGTGGGTTGGTTTCAATTTCATTGCATGATGCACGTGAATGATTGTAATGTCGGTTTAGATTTTTTTAATAAAACTCCTATGCTGCGCCCTTCAAATGTAAATCTGCACACATTCATATGTTTACACGTTTACACATATGTATACAACACGTAAATGTATTTTATTACAAATGAAAACTAACTGATGTTAAAGGCCAGTTCCATTGTAGTCTTGGTGGCTGAAAAAAACTCGTATAACATTAAACATGCCAAAAAAATCTGTCAAAAGACAGCATGTGTATTATATTTATGTCTTAGACGTCAACAACGTCTGTGTGGATTGGCCCTTCCATGTCATTGGCATTTGTGTGTGATCAACCGCCATCTGGTANCACTAATCATCTGTCGCCTGTTTTGATCCAACCACTGACGTACGTACGCCGAGCTCGTGCAAATTCGGAAATCAAACTTTGTTTTTGGGGGGGCACAGAAACAGCTGGGTTCAAGTAAAACATGACTGAGACGTGTTAATTATGTACCTCATATGTTTAAATGTTTCTCTTCAGGAAGATGTACGAATCTTTCTGTGTGCGGGAGGATGGGAGTCACCTGGCATTTACTCCCACTTTCCCATTACTCCAACCAACTTGCAACAGCATCAAACTTGAGTAGCTGGATTTGAAGAGTCCAAGGCATGAAGCATTTGTGGGTTGGTTTCAATTTCATTGCATGATGCACGTGAATAATTGTAATGTCGGTTTAGATTTTTTTAATAAAACTCCTATGCTGCGCCCTTCAAATGTAAATCTGTACACATTCATATGTTTACACGTTTACACATATGTATACAGCACGTAAATGTATTTTATTACAAATGAAAACTAACTGATGTTAAAGGCCAGTTCAATTGCGGTCTTGGAGGCTGAAAAAACTCGTATAATATTTAACATGTCAAAAAAATCTGTCAAAAGCCAGCATGTGTATTATATTATGCCTTAGACGTCAACAACTTCTGTGTGGATTGGCCCTTCCATGTCATTGGCATTTGTGTGTGATCAACAGCCATCTGGTAATTCCAACTTATTTTAATATAATTATTTTCTTTGTATTAACTGTCGAAGGCTACAGAAAGCGACTGGCAGTTTGCCAGGTCGAAGCCCAACAGGCGTATTTTATTTCACAATATGTTTAAAAATAGACAAACGGTTTTTGTTCTCTTCAGGAAACGTTTGAAAGACGGCATCCTTGGAAACGTACCACGTTTCTAGAAGCGTCCTTTTAATTGGCATTTGATTCGCTGATTGTTCACATTTAGCCAAATTGTCAAATTTCATATGGAAGGGAAATGCGCAATTTTTTCGCAAAACAGCTATCCAGCGCGTTTGGCTTGCTATTGTTACATACAGAGTCGTATCAACAAGGGATGTTATGCACCCACTCCTCCATTTCCGCGCAAACAAATGGAAAACATAGTGAAAAATTTTCAAATGAAAATACTTTTGTGGCTCTTTTGGCGCCAATTACTGGGACTTAACGCTTAAAACCATGTAGCTGTTGCTGTTTCCAAATACAAAACTTGATTTTCGAATTTGCACTGGCAGAACGTACACTTCAGTCGAGCAGCACATGCGTCGGTTAATTAGTAAAGAGCTATTCAACATTCGAAGCATCAAGTCTAAATTGTCAAAGCCGCGTTCTGTTTTGAAACACCCTGACTTGCTCCATACCCGTATGTTTGAATATAACTTGGAGCTTTTCACCGGCCTTTGTTACTCTTCCATATGACTTCGGCAAATAAATAGAGACAAACTGTTTGGTACGGCACCCATTGCTTCACTTCAAGCTATTGGGTAAGTCAAGACTTTGGTAGGTTATACTTAAAATGCTTTTTTTACAATTTCGCTTGATAACTGATATCGGTTGTGTATTTGTAATACCAAACTTATAGTTCTGTGTCTTAGCTATACAAACCTAATGTAAAGTTCGAAAATGTCTAAATAAAGCAAATTCTATTTGGTTTAAGAAACATTAAATACATTTTTGTAACTTCAAAGTGTAATTTTCTGTGAGAATAACTAACACATTCTGTATACGATTTGTGTTTTGTGCAACAGACTTTATTCTGTTTCAGATAAAAAGAAAAGGAAAATGAAGAGTGCTTTGCTGTTGCTACTTCTGTTGTTTTGCCTGCTGGTGACCAACACCGAAGCCTATTGGTAAGTGACGGCCATGCTGTTTAAATTTACTGAAGTAGCTGCCTAAAAGAGATTGTTCCTTTCGTTTCATCTTGAGGATTTTGCATATTGGATGACGGCAATCCGGACAAACATAATAGAATTCGCACTAATCCTTCTTGGTTTAAATAGATTAAGTTAGCATAACTCACCTCCAAATTTTACTTCCACAGGCACCGAAGGCGCTATCATTATAGACGTCGCCGATATTTCTACCGACGCCGACGATATTTCTACCGACGTCGCCGATATTACTGCGGCGACTCCGCTCCTGCTGAGAAAGAAGATGAAGCCAATGAAGAAGGGCAGGAAGACGAAAAAGATTGGGGTTAGAACAACGTTACACCTTTGTTTGTTATTCGTCCTGCAATAAAGTCATTTTGAGTTAACCAAAGACTTAAAAAGCAAATCAAGACGAGCAATCAATCTTTGCCAGATCCAAGCCTATACGTTGTGTGTGATTTCATACTGGATCTGCTTGTATTTAGCAGATTTCTAAGCTGAGAACGTCAGAAATTCGCCTGTTTTTAATTCTGTGCAGTTGGGCAAGACGAAGGCAAGAAACACGGGCGCCGAACAAATTTAGAACTGCCGCTTTTGAAATATTTTGTGACCCTCAAATTAGTTCAGTGTCAATTTTTACACAAGTTATGTTTTCTTGTTTAAAAGGAAATGTTCCAGACATGGAGGAGATGACACAGGACTTCAAGCGTGATGCGGACGAACCCATGCGTGACGAATAAACATATGTTGTTTATGGCGTCAATTTGCAAAATAAAATCTTATTGATGCTTTGACGTTTCGTAGACATGGGAGCGCCGAACAGCCTGAGAAACCGAGCTGATATTTCAAATAATTGTATAACTTCCTTGGGACCAACGAAAATTACATGTATTACTCACAATAATGTAAACAAATTTTAACTGAATCACTAATGCGTTGTGACTGCACGACGTTCGTTAGAAAACCTTGTTTTCAATGGCAAAATATAACCAAATATACACGCAAAAGAGCCTAACCTTTTGAAAAAATTCGATGATCACATGATGAAATGTTTAAGTTGGGTCTGCAAAGATTTAGCTTGAATATACATGTCAAACCAATAGCCCCGATTGGGCTAATGCACAGAAAAACCAGATACGCCCCCAAAACGCCCATAATAAACATAATGAAAAGCGGTTGCGTGGAAATATCTGCGTCAGATCCGAAACAAACAGGAAACTACCAATAGGACATAGCAGCAAAAAAGGCCTAAGCAACTAAAAAAGCGCTTTTTTTGTTTGAGCTGTGCTTTTTTAGCATAGTACTTTACCAGAGGCAGTATATTTGGGCGGTGAAAAACGTTAACTTAATGTGGCCACAGTTGGAAAATCTGTGCAGTTTGTTGCAGTAGTTGCAGAACAAACCGACTTTGGTTGTCAGTACAAAGCATTAGGATTTAAGAATCAATATTTATAAAAGTTCAAGGCAAACAGCAATGCGACATTGCTTAACAGCAAAACTTCCTGGAGCGCCTGAAATTCNAGGAAACTACCAATAGGACATAGCAGCAAAAATGGCCTAAGCAACTAAAAAAGCGCTTTTTTTGTTTGAGCTGTGCCTTTTTTAACATAGTACTTTACCAGAGGCAGTATATTTGGGCGGTGAAAAACGTTAACTTAATGTGGCCACAGTTGGAAAATCTGTGCAGTTTGTTGCAGCAGTGGCATAACAAACCGACTTTGGTTTTCAGTACAAAGCTTTAGGATTTAAGAATCAATATTTATAAAAGTTCAAGGCAAACAGCAATGCGACTTTGCTTAACAGCAAAACCTCCTGGAGCCGCTGAAATTCNACACGACCAATCAGTGGCCGATGCAGCCGTGCTGTTTTGTGCAGCTACTATGTATCTGCCAATGTGTGGCGAAGCAACTATATGTTTTGTAAGGTCAGTAAAACAACCACCAAAAGCCGGACAAAACAAAACTGTGTTTAAACGCGCATGTGTTGTAAACAGAAATTTTGCAGTTTGTCCTTAAGCAGGAGTAGGCTTTTTGGCTTGTTTTTTTTAAGTGGACACGGTAATGCGTGCGCACCGTAGTTTGTCCATCACTGCGTAATTAGATCTAAAACCTTAACCGGATTTGTTGGTAGCGCACACTAAACTTGATGGAAAGAAGCTTAATTGGTACTTTGACGAGTTTGTACTTTACCTCATCATAAACATCACATTTCCCAAGGTATCTAATGGAACACGATCTAGTCGAACGCAGTGAACCGGAAACAAAAGTTGTGATACAATGCCCGCCTGGCTTAGTCACGTGCTATGCCGAATGGACCAATGGGAAAGTGGGAAATGTCAGATTTCAGAGTGTACCATCATATGTTCACTCAATGGGTAAGTACCTTAATTAAACAGATCATAAGCCGAAAAAATCATGCACTTGTGTTTCACTAAGCAAGAAACTTAATGAGCGGCTTTCCTACGACTCCAGTCGACAGGTTGACCCAAATTATGGTTTCCTACTTTAAAACCGAACAAAAAATATCCTACGGAACTGCAATGAGGCAGATATCTCAACAGTGGAGTCATTGCGAAAACAACGCATTCGGGGGTTGTTCCACAAGCCTCAAGAAATCGTTATTACAAAATAAATTAAACCTTGGAACAAAGAGTTTTAAAGCTTGTTGGAGCCGTTTGATCATCATTAGCTTGGCCTGCGTACCAGCTGTAGAGCCACGACGAAAATGCAACTGCACAACTGCTGTGAGACCGCGTTTAATCCGGATCACCTGCTGCTGCATCTGTACAAACTCAGGTCGTCAACCGTACAATAAACGTATTCGAATACTGCCGTTTGCTCTGTGGCGTCACGCAAAGACTGCTGTCGTGTCGTTTTCGAAGAAAATCGCGCTGTAACTGGGTAATACGACCATAGCTAGTGGCATCAAGTGCTTGGCACACCAACTGCTCGTAGGATACAAATAAAACAAACCAACGCCAGTTGGGCCATCCTAACCCGTGAGTACAATTTAACACTTCCTGCTTCGTGCTTGTCCCAATATTATCGTACTTTAAATATGGCCAGCGCTGTTGGCAATAAATTACGTTTAATACGTTGTACAAACTTGTGACGTAACTTCTCACCACTGAATTGTCGGTAAATTTTTATCAAAAACGAATCAGAACCATTTGACAGATACCGATCTGATTCTCACGTCCGGTGTAAAAGTGCGAACAAACCTCGTGTATGGAGGAGCATACTACGGCATAGTGTACGAGGACGAACTGAACCTCGACATCAGCACGGAAAAAGTTACTACAATGACGTCTTGGTGTGATGATGTCACCCAAAAAGCTATTGACAAGGTACAAAATCTTTTAAGGAAACAAACTTACAGCCGTAATGGCACTTGGATATCTAGTAAAACAGAAGATGTACAGCAGTGGTTCTCCACCTTTTAGTCCTGGCGGCCCCTTTGTGATGCCGACAAAGTGTAGGAGGACCCCCCAAAAAATTCGGTCAAGCATGGCCTTTGTTCCATGCTTTGTAGGCATTCGGTATATGTCTGCCCAAGTGTAGGCGAAAACTATAACCTCCAGCAATGAGATAAAAACAGTATACCACATGCTACAACGCTGTGTTCTATGTTGCAATCTATCTGTGTTAATGTTTCATCACAATGGCTTTGCACGTCCACTGGTAAATGCAATAAAATTGCAGAGCAATTTGCCGATGTGTGGCACAATCATCGTTGATCGAAGCGTAAAAGATTCCTCGTTTCATTTCATCGTTTGTGGAGAGTCTATGGTGAGTTTATTACTCTGTTTCGCGTACAAACGTAACATGTACCTCACCTGTAGCGCAACAGCACCGAACATCTTTCTGTGAAAAAGGGGTCGGGGGTGAAACACAAAACAAAGAACAATTAAACGAACTTGACGTGTTGATAAATTTGTGTTCACAAAAGCAACGAGAAGATTTTTTTAAGTGAAAGAAACTTATGGTTAACGGCTAAAACTCGTGGCTTTCTTTCCCAGGTTAACCGAGGATTCTGTGGGTCCGGATCAACGTGTTGCGCGACATTCGACTATTTCAGCGGAAACTTGAACTTGGGAAAATCCCGACAATACGGCAGCATTGTGACAAAACAATGGTAAACATAAGGAAACCCAGTAGAAATACGTGCATTGAAACACAATAGTCATTACCAGACATACCTTCAAGGTGACTTTGATTTTTAGTTTTTACAAGAACTACGATGAAACCCAATATTTTTTTCCTTTGTAAAGACACGTTGTCTTCAAAAGAACATAAAAAAACTGTTTTGGAGTCATCACTAGTTACGTTATTATCATCGAGTCACCCTACTAAAAGAAAATTCCCATTTGCTTTAAATCATTTCATTTCTTCGCAGTGCAACTGCAACTCCCGTGAAAGTGACAAAAATCGATGGTCGTGAAGCAGTAATCATAGAAATCAAAGCTCGAGCGCACAGGACCGGAAGTCACGTGTTCGAATTCGAGAGCGATGATCCCCTGGTGGATGGTTTCCTCCCATAGTATATAGACAACTCCACGCTATACTGAGAGATCATTTGTGTACCCTGCAAAACATTTTGAAATCTTTAAACAATTCAAACCTATGTATTACTCCATTCTAGTTACTTTTTCAAATAAAATTTTATACAGTTTCAAAAAACTGCATTGGTAGACAAGTTGCAATTACCTTTTATAATATCTCTCTATTCAAGATCCAATGAAAACGAAATTATATCTGATGTTCTAAGAATTGCTTCCTTTTGAATGCCACTGGGTGTTTGCAAATCATTAACAATCACCTGAAGTTGGCCGCTATCAATAGCAACAAATTTTCCCTTCACTGTCGTGTTTTCATAGAGTTGAAAAGTCACATTTTTGTCTGTAGAAAAAAGGATTTAAAGTGTCAGGTCCCATTTTTGTAACTTGGATTTAAGTGACCTGATAGTTTTAAAGGTTTTGAAAACATTAATACAAATTGTATTAAAAAGTGATCTAATTTAGTGATGCAGTGAACAACAATTAGCTAAAATAACAAGTTATTTCAATTGTCACTGCCAAATGACAATGACATGATCACACAACAAGGAAACTTATGCAGTGTTGCTCCAACACAGTGGAACCCAATAAGTTGAGCTGAATTTAAGTCACCAACTTCAAAAGCATCAAAAAAATCAAATAAAAAATGATCCGACGGAGCTGCAGTGCAACAAACAGCTTGATGGTGGACTTGTTGTGAGCATAATGTCTTAGGTGTTGTTCCACACATAGAAGATTAAATGAAACTATCAAACAAAGAACAGAGCATGAACAATATTGGTCCTTCTATCACCCTAATATTGTTCAGTACCAACCAAAGATCCTTAAAAAACCTGATATGTTATATTCCTTTATTGAAGCACCTTAGGCTACATTTTGACATATTAAATGCATGTTCATCGGACTCACTTAAAACAAACACATTTCATAGATCAGTTTGAGCTTAAGAAACACTTTGCAAGGTTATAAAAGAAACAATATCTCAGCAAATACTTGATTTCAAGTCTACTCTAACCAAAATACATAAATATGCCCAAAATTTTTGGTTTTATTTGTGGATAATTTGCAAACACCAAATTGAAACCGGACATCACCACATCTGGTAGACCCGTGGTTCTCAACTGAGGAGGAATACTTTTCCACAAGTTATTCATGAGAAGTGTAATATTTCTTTTTAGGTAGATGGGTGATATCAAATCTTGGAATGAATGAAGCATTCCAAAATAAGCGAAGGGGGAATGCACCAAAAAAGGTGTGGAACCACTG